>CAMOHE010045764.1:0-15834 GCA_946598075.1 Artocarpus hirsutus | reverse complement strand
AAAAAAAAAAAAAAAAAAGGAATAAATTTTGTTCGATGTAAAAATTATGATTTGTTGATCAAATGCATGTTCGAGCTCTTTGTAATTTCCTGAATTAATTATCTGATTTCCCGAGGTAAATATTTGAATTTTAGCTAAATCTAGACTTATGTTTGTGCATGATATGGTTAATAATGAGAGTCAGTGTAGATCGACCCACTGTTGTTGAAGATCGCAATAGCAGACAGGGTAAGAGCTACTTACGGATCAGAGAGAATGGATGACTATCTTAAAAAATTTTTCTATCTAAATTTATATATAAAATTTTATAAAATAATTTTTATTTTGTCTCTTCTAAAACTATATTCTACCCTTTAAAGTTTTACATACCTTATCACTTTATTAGTTCAGTTATATTTCTGTCCTCACTAATTTTTTTTTGCTCCATCCATCCTCAGTGGCTACGCGAAGTTCATAGATAGGGATCACAAATACAAAAAATGCTTGAAAACATCACTGGTATTAAGTGATTGTTAGTGGGCGCATTTGTGAGTCTCATGCTGTTGGACCCGCTCTTTAATGATGTTCAGCACCACCTACTTCTATCGTCCTCACCTATACTTGTGTGGCTCATAGTTAATTCTTCTTCGGTGTGTCACAAATATCAGATGTACAAGTACGTCGTACATGCTAATGCAGAATGAAAAAAGGCTCTTAATACATTCTTCTAATTATCACAAATTATATTGAAATGATATATGGACTACTGATTTTGTAATCAGTGATGTCGTAAGTAATATACAATATACAGCAATACGTGCTTAAACATGCTATTTGCTAATATGTCATATTGATTTTAGTGGCCGTCGGACCAATAGTGCTAACACCCAAGTGGACATTCCTGCCATAATTGTCTAAAGTTTGTACAATATGTTATTTGCATTATGCAATATCTAATCACCGCGTGCGGCACGTGACTCAGTACTTAAGCACATTGAAAACCACATTGTCTAGCGTTATAATTATTTCTTTAGAGATTTTTTTTTTGTGAAATTCTAAAAAGTAACCAAGTGATAAATATTTGTTTTTCAATTATCGGATTAAAAAAGAAAATGATTGGATAAGATCTCAAGATTGAAAAAATATATTATCAGTAGCAACACTCACCCAA
The DNA here is from genome assembly GCA_946598075.1 of Artocarpus hirsutus. Lineage (NCBI taxonomy): Eukaryota > Viridiplantae > Streptophyta > Magnoliopsida > Rosales > Moraceae > Artocarpus > Artocarpus hirsutus. The sequence goes on along the minus strand of CAMOHE010045764.1, from coordinate 14,684 downwards.
AAAAAACCATTTTTTTTTTTTTGTTCTTGAAATGGAAGTTGTAATTATGTCTGATGTCATGCCAGTCCCACAAACTACCCAGGACGGTCTAATTTGTCATGTTAGTCAAGTTTTGTATCACATCTTTGATTCTGGATTAGAACAATCAACTATCAAACTAAGGTAAAATTAGTGTGGCATTGATATATGTGTGCGTGTATACAACGTGCAAGTGTACCGTGTTACAACAAAAAACAACGCGAATACTTTAGAAAAAAAAGGGATATTTATTTTTTTATACCCTATGTTTTAATTGTAATTTAATTCAAAATTTATACTTTATTTTTTTTATCTCATCAAATATATACTTTCAGATTAGATTTAATACAAAAATTTACATTTTACCTAAATCAATAGTTAATTTTGACATTTAAAATGACTAAATTATCTTTAATAAAAGAGAAAAAATAAAACTTTTAAAAAATAAGAAAAAAAAAACAAAGATAAATTAGACGAATATTCTGAGGACTCCTCCTTCTCTATTTTGACCGTCTCATTTTAGAACTGTGCTAATCCAGTTAGAATGTTCTAAATATCTTATATGCTAGTTGCCTCTTCTCTTTATATAATAGAAAATTATTATAGGATTCTATGTTAATATTGAGATTTTGTTCAATGTGGAAATTAGGATTTGTTGATCAAGTGCATGTTCGAGCTGTTTGTAATGTCCTAAATTGATCATCTCCCGACGTAAATATTTAAATTTGAGCTTTTTTATGGACTTCAATTAAAAGGTTCATGAATTTTATTAGGTAGCTGGCTTCCCATAATTAATTTTGCTGGGGAGCTATAGCTTGTAACCTAGACTCATGTATATGCATGATATGATGAATGATAAGAGTAAACGGGTGTTTGAAAGAGTAGACTAAAGCATTCAGTGTGGTTTTAAGTACTATAGCATGTGAAAGTTTTATACTGTATCTTTAAACTGTAGCATGTGAGAACTTTATATTATTTAAAGTTCAAGCCATTGATTTAAACTACTCTTCCAAACACTCTGTAAGTGAAAATTAAGCTCGCTTTTGTTGAAGATCGTAGTCGTAGGTAGGGAAATAACCACCTACAAATAAGAACAGACGATTACCTTTTAAACTTTAGTTTTATGAAATAATTTATGTTTACCTCTCTTAAAACTATATTCTACTCCCTAAAATTTTTATATATCTTTATTTGCTCCACCTCATTAGTTCAGTCATATCTCCATTCTTGATTAATTTTTCTTGCTCCTTCCTAGCTGCAAGATCGAGGACAACTGAGGAATTCTCAGCCATGCAAAGTTAACACACAAGGACCAGAAATACGAAAAATGCTTGAAAACATGACTCCTGTTGAGCACTGCAAATAAAAAGATGGGCCTACTTGTAAGTTTTGTACCATTGGACCATTTTTTATTGGTGTCAGCACCAACAATATCCTATGATATTATCCATATCTATAATTATGTGGCTCATAGTTTATTCTTCTTCAGTGTGTCGTGAATATCAGATGTACAATATTTAATTCGTTTATGCCAATGCTGAGAGCAAAGGGCTCTTGTACATGCACAGACTCTTGAAATTGTTCTTTATTTATCTTAAATACTAAAACGATATATATGAATTCCAAATTAGGTCCAAATTATTTTAAGAGTCATTTACTTTTATACCTTGTAGTTTAGATTAATTTAAATAATACACCTTTGGTTTTTGATTTTATCAAATTTGTACCTTTAAATTAGATTTATTACATAAATTTATATCTTTTTGGATCAATTTTTAATTTTGTCATAAAACTTGGCCAAACTACCCTCAAATTAAAAATAAGAGAAAACTTTTAAGGGTTAATTAACACTAATGGCCCTTAAATTTTAGGGTCTCTCTTATTTTATCCCTGAACTTTAAAAATCACTACTCTACTCTTTAAATTTTCAAAACTCCTCACTTTGCTCCCCCTGAATTTTAAAAATCACTATTTTACTCTTGAACTTTCAAAGCTCCTTATTTTATCTTCTATTTTTTGATTTTCTAATCAAATAAATAGAATTAAGCCTATATGATTTGCAGATCACCTATAAGAGTAAAAATGACATTGTATCACACTTAGGCATTGTTTCACACTTACACTCTCATTTAACGTTTTTTATCTACTCTCATTTAAGAAGCACATGTATGTATAGCTTTTTTTTTATATAATTTGTCAACATCTTCTCATTTTTAATATATAACTTATCTTCTTTAGTATTTAAATTTAGATATCAATGAACAATATCTACTTATAAAATGAGCAAATGCATTAAAAATAAGAAAAATGTGCAGACAAATCAATCCTAAATGAAAGTTCAGATAAAAAAATAAAGACGTCAAGCGCAGGTGTAAACATGAAATAAAGCTTGAGAGTGATAAATCTCATTTTTGCCTTTACAGGTAACCCATATGCAGATCGCATAGGTTTAATTTTGTTTATTTGAACGAAAAATCGAAAAGTAAGGAGACAAAAGGAGCTTTGATAGTTTAGGGGCGCAATGATGATTTTAAAAATTTAGAGGCAAAGTGAGAAGTTTTTAAAGTTCAGGGGTAAAGTTGTGATGACCTGCCTTTTTAAGCAGCTACTTAACTTTCTTAAACATCGTTCTTAAGTATTCATCTTACTTACTTAGTAACAAAAATACTGAATTAAATTTTTCTTTTTTTCCTTTTTACATCCTTTAAACATACTTTTAAAACATACTCAAACGCTATTACGACTTCTGTCGCAAATTAAGTTGAGACCTTGCTCAACATTTGACTTTAAACCCTTTTCAAATCATTTCTTAAAACTTATTAAGAAACATTTACTGAATTATTAATTAAAACTTAACTTTATAAGAAAACAAAACATTTCGTAAATATATCGTAAAACTTTAAAAATATTTCTTAAAACTATAATTTCCTTAATACGTTGAGAACACTATATTAAATAGTGGAAAACCTTTTCTTTCTGTAGTGGAAGGAAACTGTAGTGGTATCCATAACCAAATTCTTGCATCTGCCCTTTACAGCACCCAACTCTTCTAATGGGTCTTACTGGTCATCTATAAAATTACCTACAGCATAAAGTAACTTTTAATGAGCTTTCGCTCAGTAAGTTCAGACAAAATCTCACAGATCATTTAAATATGCTTTAAAAACTTTTATCATAAAAACCTTTCTCTTAAAACGTTTTTCATAAACATTTCTGAATACGATTTTCATAAACCATTTTCATAAACATTTATGAATACATTTTTATAAACGTTTTTTATAAAACATTTCTAAAATGTTTTCCTTAAAACGTCATTTATAAACCTTTTTTTGAGAACATAAGAATGTTTTTCATAAAGATAAAACATTTCTTAGAATGTTTTTCATAGCATAACTCATAACATGTCATAATAAGGAATGCAAGCAAGGTCAAAATACATGATTCCGTTTATGCTCAATTATGAACTTTCAATTATGAGCATTTTATAAATATTATTTTTCTTACTTTAACTTTCTATCTTTGTTCCTTAACTTTTCTTATCTTATTTTAGTGTTTGTACCAACATCATTAATTATGAGATAATAAACATGATGCTTTCCTTATGGAAGACTTGAGACTATTGAACACCGAGGTCATGTACCTCACATTTAAGAGGTCAAACTTTAACTGTACTTTTATTATATCACAACAAGGAGGCTAGTATAATACTTTCTTTTTATCTTTACGTTACCTTCTTATTAACTTTAATGAGCATATTAAATGCAATCATATCATATGCAAACATACTTGCAAATCATAGCTTATACTGTAAAACTTATTGCATAACAAATGTAACATAAAACTTATAATTTAAACTATAAAACATTATACATTAACAAAATGCAAATATACTTTAAACATAATTATTGCAAATACATTGCAAACTTTTACTTAATCTTTAAAACTTTATGCATATTAAATGCAATCATACTTGAAACATAATAGTTGCAAATACATCACAAATCTTGATTTAAACTTTAAAACCGTTTGGCATAAAAAAATGCAAACATACTTTTAAACAACTTGCATAACAATTGCAAGTTCATTTGCAAACACACACACACACACACACACACACACATATATAAGCATTTAAAAATCATTTTCTTCATGTTATAGGTGAGGTTTGAACTTACCTAGACTACGCTCTAGTGGTCTATATTCCATTCCTTTTCCTTTCATTAAACTTTGATGACTCATTACCATGAGTCATGGCAAACATCATTTATGATAAAAGGGTGGCTAAATGTGATTAGGCCACATTAGTAGATGTAGTGGCCCAATCAAAACTTTCAAGATGTCCCATTAAAGTTTTCACGCAGTCCAAGTGTATACTGATAATATTTTTCCTATATTGTCTATATTCTTTTCTATATTGTTTAGAGATCCCACAACCTCCTATACTTATTTACACCTACCACATAATGTAATTCCAACATTATCTAACTTTATACAGTCTAAATTTAAACTGACAGTATTTTTTTTATACTGTCGGTATATTTTCTATACTGCTACAGCATTCCTTATTCATCCATATTCTTCAAACAGTATTATTCCTATATTGCTTTAACTTAAACAGTCTAATTTCTGTTCTGCATGACCTCAAACAGTCCAATTCCTACGCGGCGTTACTTTTACAGTGTAATTTTTATACTGCATAACTTTATTAGTGTACTTCCTTACATTGCATTATTCTAATACTATATAATTTTTCATATTATTGTATAGTTTTTTTCTCCTTAAACTGTATTGCATTAGAAATTCTCAGATGTTACAAAAGTAATGATTTTTAAAGTTTAGAGGACAAATTAAGAGAGACTCTAAAGTTTTGGGGCCGTTGATGTTAATAACTCTTATAACTATGTTTTTTAAAAATGTCTAAATTACCCTAAAATAGATGTTTTGTGTGTTTTTATTTTTATTTTTTGAAAGTTTTAGTCGTTTTCTATCTTAACTAAAAATAATTTGGTCATTTTAAAGGTAAAAATCCAATTATTGATTGAGGTAATGTATAGATTTTTGTATTAAATCTAATATAAAAGTATACATTAAGTATAGATTTATCACTCTCTTGCTTAAAAATTTACTACAATTTTGTGATTAACTAAGTGACTTGTGCTAGTTTAGAGTATAGAAATGTTAGAATCATTCAATTTATCACTTTCTGGATTTTTCTTTATTCACATGTCCTGCTGAATATTTCTCTATGAAAATAAAGTACAATTATAGATTATTGCTTTACTTGTTTATGACTTATTATAATGAAATTGCTGATATTTCTTATCCTTCTTTACTACCTTATAAGTACATTGATACTTTCTTTTTTCCACTTTAAATATGATGGGACATTTTCTTTTCTTAAGATACTTATCAACATTTATCCGGCTTCTTAGTTACCAAATCGTTTAACAACCTTCGGAAAGGACTGTTTACACACGAGAGAAAATCTGGTTAATTAGGTAGACTTTCAGGATTTTTCAACTCATCCTTTTAGAGTTTGGATGAGTTGGTTTTAAATATAATCCACCTAATAAATCCAAATTTCAACGTGAACTCAGCCTATTAATATTTAGATACGTTGGTCGTGTAAATATTATAAAAGAGGAGTTCTCACATCCTATAAGTCATAAACTAATAAAAATAACAAAGTTTGCAAAATAAGTTTAAATACATAAAATTATAATACGTATAAAAGAAAGTACAAAGTTATATTTAAATTACAATATATAAGGATGTATTAAAATTATAACGTTATTTTCTTTAAAGAAAATATAAGGTTGTATTAAAATTTATTTGAAATTTTATATTTTAAATACTTTACATATATATTATATTGGACAGATTCTGGCTATGTTGGGTTACAAAAAACTTGATCCAAACCCGCTCAATAGATAATCAGATTAGGTGGACTATCTCAAATGTTTGGATTCTTGAATTATATTAGGTGGGTTAATTGGAATTGGCGGATTTTTGTTCAACACACACATCAAAAATATTGATATGCGTTTTTGTTTTTCTGTAAGGCTCAAATGCATTATCCTCTGATGGACCTTATTCCTACCGAATCTATGCCATACTTTCAAAAGTTGCATGTTATGCTACATTTTTAAAAATGTTTTAAAAATTACATATAACTTTTAAAAGTTGTGTTTATTTATGTCATATATAAAAAATTTTATGTTATATCATTCATATTAAATGTTAAGTTACATTACAAATAAACATATATGACATTTATAAAAAATAAATTTTAAAGATAGTATTTATGAAAATTCCTCTAGCATGTTGTGGTTTGGTAGGCCATTCATTCTTGGCCCAAATCAATCCTGTTTCAACCCACTGACTTTGATAATTCATACCCCAAGTCCACATCCCAACTAGCCGACATTTTACCTTCAAATTACTCAAAATAATCCAAAGAAAACCATCTTTTTACCTTTTGTAATCGAAAAGTTCACCTCAACTTCTCTGATCCAAAAGGCCGCAAGAAAAACGAGAATTCGAATTTTCTAGAACCCATAATATGAAAGACATACATGGCCTAATACAGAGAGTAGAGAAATTAAATATCCTCTTATGTAACTCATTTTAATATTGGCCAAACTTAATCTTAAAAATGTGGAGACAATAATATCCCTATTTATGAAATGTTAGTGTATCCACCTTAAAGATTCTTCAATTAATGATCAGATATTTTGCTGGTAAATTTTTTGTTCTAATTAGTCAATCAATAAGATTAATTTGTGTAATAATCAATTAATGATTAAAATATTAGTTTATATTCCAATTTAGTAATTGAGGGACGAATCACATTTTCACTTAATAATCATCACAATTTATGAGCAATTAATCATAAATTGGCTTAAAGATTCCGATTTCCAAGTTTTGATCAAATGCACAGGCGGGTAAAGATATAACATGGAATTCAACTTATTTTAATGATCATTTCTTATTTATATGTAATGACATTATTTAATGACCAATGAAGTATAAAGTAATGATTAAAATATTTAGTTTTTTTTAATAATTAAAGTATTTGGTTTTTCTAATGATTGAACTATTTAGTTTTTTTATTGACTAAACTTCTTATTTAAAAAAATGACAGTATATAAGTCATAAATGAGGTATATACGATAAAGATCTATTTTAATTTTAATGACTAAGATATTTAGTTTTTTTAATGATTAAGCTCTTTAATATTTTTAATGCCAAACTCTTTAGCTTTTTCTTTAGTGACCAAATAACACAGTTACTTAAATATGTTATAAAAATTTCCCATTTTATTATTGGAAAACTTAGTACGAATAATTATAAAAAGTGTATCAACACGAACAACAAAGAAAGGAGATGATGCTAATTAATTCAAAACCTGAAGGATTGAAACATAAATCACAACATCTAATATTTGGAAAGGAAATAAATATATAGTAATTGTCATTAGAAAATTAACATCTTCCACATTCGTCTCCCTCTACACTTATTTTATTTACATTTCCTAAGAGAAAAAAACATAATATTATTACTATTAATAATGCAAGCCTATGCACTGTCTACATTAGCATGAGATAACATCATAGGATTTCGATCCTATTCTGTTGGCCTTCGGGATCGAAGTAATGATTAATAGGAATAGTCGGGGTATTCGTATTTTATAGTCAGAGGTGAAATTTTTGGATTTATGAAAGACGAACAACTACAAAAGCATTTGCCAATGATGTTTTCATTAATCAAGAACAAAAGTTGAGGGGTTGTAGAAGATCAAATACCATCCTAGTCTCAACCATAAATGATGCCGACCAAAGATCGGTGGATGTTGCTTATAGAACTCCGTCAGTACCTTATGAGAAATCAAAGTTTTTGGATTCCGGGGGGAGTATGGTAGCAAGACTGAAACAATTGACGGAAGGGCACCATTAGGAGTGAAGCCTGTGACTTAATTTGACTCAACACGGAGAAACTTACTAGGTCCAGACATAATAAGGATTGACAGACTAAAAGCTCTTTCTTGATTCTATGGGTGATAGTGCATGGCCATTCTTAGTTGGTGAAGCGATTTGTCTAGTTAATTCTGTTAACGAATAAGACTTAGCTTGCTAACTAGCTATGCGGAGCATACCCTCCGCGGCCAACTTCTTAGAGGGACTATGGCCACTTAGGCTAACGAAGTTTGAGATAATAACAAGTCTGTGATGTCCTTAGATGTTTTGGGCTGCATGTGCGCTACATTGATGTATTCAATGAGTCTATAGCCTTGACCGTCAGTTCCGGGTAACCTTTGAAATTTCATCGTGATGGGACAAATCAAAATATTCTTGTGGTAACAAATCATTAAGCACTTTTTTCGCTAAATGGACATTGTCATAGTGATGTCGAGCTAAAGTGGAGGAGTTATGCAGTCATCAAGCTTCCTTTTGGCAGACTTAATCTTTCAGTTAAAGTTTCCAAATTCTCGTTTATTCCAGGGTGAAAGATTGTTACTGCGGTGAACTAAGTTCTCCAAAAATTTCTGGTTAGCAGGTTTGGAAGTTGAATGTTTCCATGACAGCTTGATAATCTCTTCACAACGTTCATGTTGAAGCCAAAAGGTTTTCAAAGTGAAATCTTGATTTCCTTTCCTCAGGTTGAGGACGAGAACAGGAGTCAATGGGACTGTTTTGATATTGTTTATAAAATAGATAAAAATATTTTTGTTTTAAAAAATGAAAATTTTTTAGAAATTATGCTGAGAGTGTTTTTAAAATTTTTGTTTCGAAAAACGTATAAAATATTTTCAAAAATTTTAAGAACAAAAACAAATGAGGCCAATGTGATTGATTGTTGAGATCTAATTGTAAAGCTCTGTGATCTAAATGAAAATAAACAAGATGATGAAATAAAGCCTTAGGATAAAAATCTCTCCATGATGAATTCACAGGGCACCAAAAGTCATTCTTTGACGTTGGAAGTGAATCTGCCACCAATGAAAGATAACGGGGATAGGTTGCAACATTCGAGGCAGTCACGGAAGGCTTCCATAGTTCTAGTAATCCGGATAGCACCACCAGATTTGTCTTCAAGCATCAATATGTTGTTGAAATTGTGGAAAATTAGTGGCCGTGCACTAATAAGTGCTACATGCATTTATGTTAAAAAAAAAATCCCGTTAATTACAAGTGCTTTATGCACCAATACAAAAGTGGCCCATAATCTCGTCTTGGCCGGTTATGGTTTTTGGCCGTATACTTTGTGATGGATAGAGCATATACGGAGTCAATAAAATGCAGTGGTTTGGGTCCTAAGCTTGTTGGTTCTTTCTTTGAGTTTACACCATCATTTGAGTTCAAACAAGGCTTAAAAGCTCTCAAGCCAAAGGAAGGCAGCAAGCTTCAAGTTTGGACTGCACAGAAAGAGTCAATGGCGGGAGGTATTTTCCGATCACCTTTTTGCATATTTGATCTTGTATGTTTAATATTTATTAGACCATATTTAAGTCTAACAGAAATCACCTATTAAAATCCAATTCTTGTGATAAGAGTTCAGATATAATATTTATTTGATGGTTATGGAGAACGTAAATTCCTGAGAAATGCTATCTAGTGGACTCATTGAAATGAATATAATCAACATGATTTACGGAGGAGGATAGGATTAAGCATCCTCCCAATCAAACCAATCCTTGGTACTTCAAATCCAGATGAAATTGAAGAAGTTTGCATAATCTTGGAATGAAGCTTCCATCAAGAATAAAAGATTTGGTTTGCTGACTATTCACTAAAAGCTGAAGATGTCTAATGGCACTGGAGTTTCCCAGGAAAGAAAGGACACGGGATGGGTTCTTTTAGAGGAAAGGGCAATACATAGAGTACGCACTGTTTTATGTTCGTTTTTAGGTTATTATTGTTATTATTATTGGGAACTATTAATTCTGGTAAATAAGTGGGTAGAAATAATGTTTGAAATTAAAAAATAACAGTTAGAATGAGTTAGTTATCTTAGAGGGAAAAACATGGAATCCAAATTTATTATTATAAGCATTAAGAAAACTAAAACAGAAAATTATTTATATCAAAATAATTAATTGACATTTTTGAAATGTGAGAGGTAAAAGAAATAGAATTTGTTTGAAAAGGGAATTTGCTGGCAGATTTAAATCATGAAAAAAGGATATAGTAAAGCTTACTGTAGTTTGAAAAAATTATAAAATTATTTTCAAGATTTTTGGATTACATTACACGGAATTAAAGTAATGGAAGAGTATAATTAATCAGAACATAAAGTCTAATATATAGGAGATGAAACTGAGGTGTATATTTGTAATATTTTGTTAGAAATAAATTAGAAGTATAACAAAATTGTTGCAGTTTAATCAAGAAGTTAGTCATTGTGGGTAAAGGGGACGATGATTTCAATTATTATTATGGAAGGCATAAAAGTTATTGTAGCAGATTAAGAAGAAGATGTTTCAGAAGAAGATAAAATTTTAAAATTGATAAATATAATAATGAATCCTTAAACTGATATAGTTTTTAAGAAAAAAATTATACATAATATTCAAAAACGTGTGAAATGTACGAAGGAGAAATTGAGATACGGAAAAAGATATAATTTAAACTGAAATATAAATTATATTATTTAGACGATGATACAGAAACGTGTAGTAATACAATTGAATATTGAAAGATTACTGGGGTACAATTATATAATGATTACAATGAAAATCTAGAAATACATAATTATAAAAGTACTAGAATAAAAACACAGAAAACTATTCTTTCTATTCAATGGATAAAAAATTACAATTTTCTAACACGCAAGTTAGTGTTTAGCTCCAACCAAGCAAAAGTTGAAAATCTTCAAATAAAAAATAATTATGTCGTAACGGTGTTGTTTTGTAATACAACTTTTCCACGTGACATTTGAAATTTCCAAAATTTGTTGAAAATTTCAAATTTAGGAATTCAAATTAATATGCGCTAATAATTATCATGTTCAATTCACAAGGAGGTATTTTAATATTTTACGAAGAAAAAAACCCCTGGTTTTTTTTCTTTAATTTTAGACAAGCAAATGACTTGACAAAAAAGTAAAAAACAAGTAGAAGTTGACAATTATTGCCAACCTTCGTGACAACAGAAGATCGCATAATTTAGAAGATTTAGTCATGTATTACAACTACATCTATTTATATATATCTTTTAAAAAGTAAAAAATTTCAACGTTTATGGTTTGAATTTAGAGTTTTGAAAATCTACAAAAGAGCCAATCAATCCCCAAGATCGAGTACTTCAATATATACCTAATCTCTCGTTTTCGTTGTGTTGCCCTATTCCATATATTCTCCTTAAATATTACCACAAAAAATCTAAAGAGCGATAGTGTACTCAAGACAAAAAGGATTTAAACTAAAGCTTATTTTCTGACCAGATTATGAAGCTTTTTAGATCCAAGTTGAAGGTTTGTGAAAAGCTTGGTGCGAAAATGATCTGTGGCCATCCAAATTCGGATCAAAAAATTTGTTCGATCAACGCAAAAAATGATCCATGGAAACTACATTTCACATACGTTATCAAAGGGCATGATCTAGGTGTTCTAGAGAAGCTTAGACTGAAAATTGTACGAATCAAGATAAGAACTTTGAATTCGCTGACGGACGTGGTTGTTGACGACATACCAAAAAAATAGTGTGAATGTGATAATTGTGAGTAGTAATGGCAATTATCACGACTACAATGTCCAATGTCACGTTGTTTCGAATTCTTTGTGTTTCATTTTGTTTGTAATTGAAGAAGTAAAAGTTATCTTAATGGAAGATTGATATTGACAACAATTGACATGCATATCTACTAATTGTTTGCTATATTTTTATCTATAATTATATATTTATATCTATATTATATTGTCTATGCTTTTAGTTAATAAAAAAAAAAGAAGTAAAAACTATAGTTTTTGGGAAAAGGAAGACATATATATATCAACACAAGCTAATAATAAAGCAAGTACAGTCTCGTTAGCAAAAGGGGGAAAAAAGAACACTGCAACTGCATGACCAAATAACTTATCTCCCAAAGCATTGTGCACTTCCTAAGAATTTTGAAGTTATAACTATTTGTTAGGGATTTATTTATAACTGTTTTATTATTACTATTTTTTGTGTGAAATACTATTACTAATATTAGTAATTATTTTTATTATCTATATAACGGGAAAACAGAAAAAAAAAAATCAAAATGAGACAATACGATAAGAGAAAAAAAATAATGATTGGAAAATTTTTATAAGAACAATTATAGAGATGTAGGTTAAACTTTGAGGGTACAAATAACTAATTAACATATGTAAACCTAAAAAGTTGGATATTTAAAACTATAGATTAACTTTTTTTTTTTAATTGAAATATTTTAATACTTTTTTATTAGTTCATTATCATTTGTTACCACAGTACAAGAACAGATAGAGCAAAAAAAATTGTTGGTATGGATATGGATCAGGCACTAACTTTAGTATTTTCAATTAATGCTATGAGTTCATGTTTTATCCCTTTTTTAGTAATAAGTTTTGACTGTTTTCTTTTAGTTGTAGTTTATGTTCCCTATTTTAATTAATGATCTTGTTCATGATATTTAAAACGACCACTTTTTTTCTTTTGTACAAACAAAGAGGTGATATTTTGTTTGTTTATGCTCAGAGATGTATATTTCAAAGCAAAATTAGTTTTTTTAATTCTTAAAAAAGCACGTGCTTGAACCACGTGCATATTATTATTATATATAGAACACCACGTCTCCAAGTTCTATATGATAAAAGAAACGTGCTCAATATTCCCCCAAAATCAAAGACACTATTATATATATAGAACACCATACCTATTTTTATTAGTCATTTTGTAAGTTTCCATCTTCGATTTATTAATAAAAATGATCAGTTTCATTTTAATTAAAAAAAAAAAAAAAACACTACGAGTCATGGCTTCTTAGAAATTACAAGTAGGTCAACCTGGCGTCTTTGTGACAATTGAATTAGGACTAGATTGACCCTTTAAAACATTTGACCAAGTCTCACCCTCGTTTTCTTTTTCCTATACCGAATTTATAATTTTTCAACGTTTAATGTTTGACTGTAATCTTCGGTACCACATAAATTTAGTTGCCTCAACATGCACACACAGACATATAAATATATATATATATATATATATATATATATATTTATAGCTAATAGAAGACGCCCCAAACCTTAAATTACTTGCATTTATTTTCTTACAATTTTCTCCAACCGACCATGCACCAAATACAAACCCAAATAAACTCTGCTCCATTTCTTGATACATTCAATAATCTCGTGAGTTGATTTATTAGTCTTGAGAAAAAATAATAAAAACAAGAAAACCCATCAAAATTCAATGTTGGTGATGGAATTCCCTCAACCCACAACACCTATAAATAGCTACGATGATGAAAATATAACGATCTCGGTTCAGTCCCACTCTCAAGATCAGAAACCAGGCCCACATGATTACGTCTCACCGGAAACGTCAACGACAAGGGGAATTACCCAGGAGGAAGAATAGGAAGAAGGAGAAGATTATGCGAAGTTTAGATCCATCTTAAAGGAGGTATATAAAAAAATTCCTGAGAAAATACGACACCAGCTGAATTTGGAGGAAATATGGGTCAAATGATAAATATAAGAAAAGGTTCACTAGAAAACTTGCATGGGCTTGAGGGTTCTGATGGTCGGATAAAGGAGTACTTGTGGCAGAGACTTGAACGGTTCAAGATTCGGACTCTGAATCCCACCAAAAAAGTTCCGAAAGACGAAACCAAGCGATAATAATTAATGTCAAGAAAATAAATAACTATAGGCGGTATTCAACGTCACATATTGATAAAATATGTGTCTCACGATATGGAGCTTGTAGACTTAAGGCTTATTATTATTTTTTGGTTAAAGTGGTGTTTAACAGCGATGATACCTCAAACATTTTTTAAATAAATTTGATGAGTGCTTCCTCTTTTATCTATTAAGCTGTGTGATACATTAATCACTTTTGTAATTTAGGTTTCTTGTTATTACGTTATATAGTTTGATAAGTGTATCAATTATTATTTTTTTAAAGAGAAAAGTGTATCAATTGATAATATATACTAAGTGGTCCATTGCCGAATTATGGCGAGAGATTGATTGCATTAAAAAAGAATTTGCAGGGGCTAATTATCGGTGCCACTGGACACTTCAAGAAAAAAAAAAATGCCGAACTTACTTCTGTAGAAAGAAATACTAATTGGCTCCCTAGGCGAACGAAACAGAATTTATTTTTTCTTCTAATTTACAATGCAAAAGGTTTTGTACGTTGTTCTTTAATTTACACTGTTCCCAAATATTTCTTATGCTACTGCCCCCTTGGGCTCCCACTATGTGGGTGGGAGAGGGGAACAATGGGTGGTAATTTAAATGGCTGAATGAGAAAAATAACATAGTTAATTTGACAAAGAAATAGAAACTAATTATAATCAGTGACGGAGTTAAGATTTTTTTATTAGAGGAGGCTAATATCTTATAATGCATAAGATTATATGTATTCAACTTTTTTAGAAGGGTTTTTGTCTCAAATTTTAGTAATGTTTTTAGCATACAACTTCCATATATAT
>CAMOHE010045763.1:0-20666 GCA_946598075.1 Artocarpus hirsutus | reverse complement strand
AACTATGGCAAAGATATTTCTTAGGAGCACAAAAGAAAAAAAAAAAAAAGTGAAGGTTAGAATTGCAAAACAGAGAGAAGGATCTCAAAATCTTGGGTTTCATGTCTTATTTATACTTAGTTTGTGCTTATTTGATTATTGTTAGGACAATCATCAGATTTAAGACATGTCATATTTTTTTTGGGCTTAGAGTTTCTTTTGAGACAGTCATCGTATTAGAGACATGTCACATTTCTTTTTGGGCTTAAGGTTTCTTTTAATTTTCTCTTTTAAATAAGGGTCTAATAGGAATGTTGATTATCCCTTATTCCTTTTTCTTGTTGTTTGTCTTAGGATCTATACATATTCACGTGCTTTTTCTTGCTTTGCAAACAACGAAACACGTGTTTAGCTATTAGTGGTTTCCCTGACACACAAACAGATGTATCCTTTAGAGTGGTTGCCCTAGCATTATTTGAGCTATTCAACTTTGATCGACTCAGCCTTCATCTAGATGTGTCCTTCTCTATATCGATATGAAGATAGGCCTTCTTGTTTAAGTTGTCGGAGTTCTCTAGCTTCGGTCATGTTGATTGTTATGAGCTTACTTGTTCTGTAACCATGATTAATCATCGACATCAATTACTCGAGATAGACATGTGTTAGCATGCTATTGATTTCATGAAAAATCCCCAAACACCTTGAAATTGTAAAAATAAATTTTTAGTTAAATTATTAAAAAAAAAAATCTTGTAATGATTATTAGAAAGTTAATGCATCGACCAACAAAAGATATATATCAAATAAAAAATTTTCATTTGTTATACTTAGGTGAAAAATTTGTCACCAAGTTTAATATGTGACGAATTTGGCACAAAAAATGGCACTCTATTAAAGCGTTTTTTTTTTTACATTCAAATGTTAAAATTTGATATTAATCTATCAATTTAGCATTGCATTGAGGATACTCTTCAAGATTTAATATTTTCTTTCATGTCTATACATGCTCTAAGAACAAATGTAATTTAAGGTAATCAACAAATCCATCAAGTCAAAAGAATTTCAAAGAGAGAGAACAGATGGTGTAACTTTTTCAATTCGTATATAAAACAGTCGAAGAATATAATCGAGAGCATATTTAATCCGTTAAAAGAATTTTAAAAATGTTAATAAAAAGAATTTTATTAATGTGTAATTTCATAATATAAAATTTGTTGAATAAAGTTGTGAGAAGAGTATACCAATGTATGATATCAAAGCCACCTTAGGATTAAAGGACAGTTCAAACAAAAGATGTTCCCAGAGTTTCTTTAAAATATCATCTATATCTCCAAGTTTTAACTAATTAAAAAAAGCATCCTTAAGTTTCTAAAAGATTAAAAAATAAGCTTTGGCCAGTCAAAAATTTTTAAATGCCAAATATCTCATTAATTTATATTCAAGTGTTATTTTAAATATTAATAAACTAAAAATAAATAAAATAAGCCTTCAAACTAAAAGAAGCTAGAAAAAAGAAAAAATTACATAGTATGCCACGTTTTTAAAAGACATATGTATTCAAACCACATTTGAAAAAATTCATGCTACATTCTCATTCATAATGTTAAGTTATGACACAATTAAATATGTATAGTATTTATAAAAAATAAATCCTAAAAAATGGTATTTACGAAAATTCAAAAAAAATGTTTACTTTCTTTATCACAAGGACAAAAGAGTTGGCGTGGAGGAACATAAGGTAATGTTGCTCACGACTAGAACCTCCACGTCGGGGCAAATAAGAAGGTGACAATGGAGAAATAGGACGCAACTACTAATCTAAGTTCAAGACAACGCGACTACTAATATGTGTGATGAAACTTCTCATCTTGTGCCTCCTCCATTCTTCATCCACTAAGGACTCCAAGTTCTCTCATGTCAAGATGAAGGCCTTACTTGTAAGGCCTTAACCCCTTCATGGACCCACCTGACGGAACCAGGCATAATCGAGTTTTATATTCGTTATTCATACGTTTTGTCCCCTCTGGACATCTAGTGGCCCCTAAGAATTTCTTTGCATCCCCAGCACTTGAACCTAAGATCTCCCTGCTTATAAAATTTTTTAGTCAAATGTTGGTACTAATTGATCTTGAAGGTCAATTGGCACCAACATTTGACTTAAGAACCTTATAAGTAAGGGGGTTTTGGGTTCAAGTGTTGGGGATGTAAAGAAATCCTTGAGGACCACTAGGTGTCTAGAGGGGACAGTTCATATGAGTAAGTATGTTGGGGTCCTGCCAGGTGGACCCATGGAGGGCTGAGGCGTTACAAATCAATTAGTGCCAACATTTGACTTAAGAATATTATAAGTAGAGAGGTCTTAGGTTCAAATATTGAGTGACACGAAGAAATCCTTGTGGGCCACTAGGTGCCTACAAGGAACATTACGTACAACCTCACAAACTCCAAGGTCTTATGTTATTACATATGTTTGAATCGAAAAAATCTCAGTTTGAATCAATTTTGTTACAATATTTTATCTCAAAATTTTAAATTATTATAGTATTTTTAATTAAAACTGACAATTCCAATCATTGATCTAAGCACCCTCTAAATTTGCCTTTCCATCAAGGACTCCAAGATCCTCAAATCCTTTTTTTGAAAATGATACCCTCATTTTGTCTATACAATTTTTTTATTGCAATTTATGTTACGTTAAAAGCCATCCTCATAGATATATTTTTTCCAAAATAGTCCTACTAAATATATATATTTTTAATGTTCTCATATTTTAACATTGTTTCACGTAGCTCTCTCAACTAGTGTTATCGCATAATTTACTTTTATTTAATTTGTTATTGTTGAAGTAATTTTTCCCAAGTATACATCAATCTAAATGGCTTTTTTACTGTGTCCTTTCCAATTACTCTTTTTTCGTATCACAACTAATTTTTATGGATGCTTTACCCACTAAAATATTTTTATTTGATACATTCTACTTTTCCCGCCTGCCACACACACATATATTCAACAATAAACCTTTTTTTAATTGAAACATGCATTTTCTATCCTATATTGTTTTTGCTTATTTTCAAGTATTACATAGTGACATGTTCTTTCTTTGTTACTTATATCCTAATTTGTCGATTTTAACTTTTTTTTTTCATTTTCATTCCTACTTAAATATTTTTCTAGGGTAAATTGCCTATTAAGTCTTTAAACTATTTAAAAAATTACTCATTATTTTTTTTAGCTTAATTGATCTAAACTCGAAGAAAAACAAAAAAAAAAAAACAAAAGATGAACTTAGCAGAAGGACATCTAATTTTGGACGGATTTTAGTCATGTGCCCATTACACGGCATCAATTTACCCAAAAAGACTAAACTAACCCTCAATAACTCAAACCATGTTTTCTATAAGTCGAATACGTTAAAAAAAACCACAAATGTTGGTCTTCTCCTTTTACTTCCACTTTCAGGTTTGCATATCACCATCCGCCCCGACCCACCCACCCACCATCATCACCCTCACAAACCCAGATTTGACAACAACAACGGAAATTTCAATTTGAAGAATCCTAGAGGCACAAGACAGTGACGCGTAGAAATTAAAAGGGCAAAAAAGGAAAGACAACAGCAATCAAATATAAAAAATCTAACCTTTTGGCCATTGCAAAACGTAAGTTAACAAATGAAAAACCAAAGTTGAGCGAGTTGACTCCATGGATTCCGACTGTTTGAAACTCTGGCCACGAGCTCCGTCCCTGTCTCAAACACGTTGCTAGCCCATCTACGAATACTGAATCGTCTCATCAAAACCCAGCCGGTTTGATGATATCGGGGACACTCGGACATGGCTCAAATAAAAGAGGTCTGAGAAGAAGAAAAAGAAGGTGGAGAGAGAGACGACAGACGGGTTCGCCGGAGGGGGTGGCCAGAGATGGTGAAGAAGAAGAAGAAGAAAGGGTTATGAACAGAGTGGTTTTTTGTTCTTGAATTTGATTTTCTTATTTTTTTTATTTTTACAAAAACAAGGACAAAAATGAGTACAATTATATGTGGGTCTTGATTTATCTGGGTTTGTATAAATATGGCCTCAAAAGGAGAAATTTGCTAGTAATCACATATCAAACAAAGGAGACCTAAGCAAATCTGAAAAAAGAAAAAAAAAAAAAAAAAAAGGTCTTTGGTTCAAGGCCAGATCAAAAAGAGGAAGAACTAACCAAGTGTTGAAAAAAAATTTCAAACCCAGACGAAACAAAGAAGACCCAAGCAAATGTGGGGGAAAAAAAGCCTTCAAACCCAGATAGAAAAAGAAGAAGAAGAAGATGGTGGATGGAGAGACGGCGGAGGGGGTCGCCGGAGATGGAGCAAAAAAAGGGAGTTTTTTACGGTTTGTTTTTTGTTTTAATTTTTTTAGTTTATTTTTTTTGGCTGAAATTGTAGAGAAAGTATTATTTTCTTAAAATACCCTTAAAAATTAGTCATGTGCTATTGCATGTGGCCGCTAAATTAACGTCCCTCAAATATTTTAGTCCTTTTATATTTTTTTTTTCAAATTTTAAGATAAAAAAAAAGACCAAGAAGTCATCTTTTAAATATTTGAAGGACTTATGGAGCAATGTAATTTTTTTTCTAAATGCCTCACTTAAATAATTTTTCTCAATTACGTTCCCACTTAGACATTTCCCTTTCAAACAATGCTCTCAACTCCTATTATCTCATAAATGTTTTCCTAAGTTGCTCCCATTGAAGAAATATTTAAATATTTTCTAATTAATACATTTTTTACGAACTTGTTTTTATTTAAATATTTTTCATACAATTTTAATTAATATTTACTCATATGTAAATCCTAATAAATTTTCTATCTGATTTACTAGCTAAACTTTTTCTCAAAATATTTTCTGTTTACCTTTGCAAACATAATGCGCTTCAATCATAATTTTTCTTTTTAAGACTTTATATTTCCTAATTGCCTTATTATTTTTTCTACTATTTTTTATTGGAATAATTTTTCTCAAAGCTTTCCGTACTTAATTATTTTTTTTGTTTTGGTATTTTAAAATAATATTTTTACAAAATTAGGCTTTAAAAATACTTTTTGCCTAATTTTTAACTTTAAATAATTTCTCTCAAATACGTCCCTACTTAAAATATTTTTTTGTGTAACCCTCGCCAAACAAAAATAACATCCCTAAGTAATTTATGATATAATTTCCCTCACTAAATTATTTTTTTCCTTAAATGTGTTCTACTTTTTTTTTTCTAACAATATGTTCTATTGAATAATAAATCGGGAAAAAATATATTTTTTTTAAATTTACGTTTCCGCATAAAAAAATTTAGAAAATTAAACGTTATATGGATAGCATGTGCTTCTCCCTTCTCGTTTCTGCCTTCTAGCTTGGAACAAAATAAATTGAATTTGTCAACCCTTCTGAGCGACTAACGGGCATCATGTTGACCTTGACGATTTTACCCTTTTGTCCTCGATTACATGTGTACAAGGCACTCGTGTATTTCCACATAGAGAGAGTTATTGGGTGTTTGAGAGCATTAGTTAGAATCAATTTTGATTGAAAATATTGTAGTATATAAGAGATTTATATTGTAACATACTTTTTTTTGACACTATAACATATAAAAACTTTACACTGTAACAATTAAAAGTTTTGGTTTTAAACTCAAGAGGAAATACATCCCATTTCAATAATGAATGGTACAACAAACACCTCCACATTTTTAAATTCGCAAGTTCCTCTCGATCAAATATGCTCGCTTTATATATATAAATATATATATAGAGGAAAAAAAAAGCCGTTTACAACAGAAAATAAAATAAAATAAAATAAGGTTGTAAATTCAAATTATGTAGTATATAGAGAAAAAATATCACATTTTTATTTTCAGAATTTTTTAAAAAAGAAATGACAATAAGCCGAAATGCTCGTGGACCGGACGAAAATTCCGAGCAGTCACAATGGGAATACAGCTCCTTATTCTCTTTGAGCTTTCTTTGGGACCCTGTGAATAATGAATAATAATGCAAAGGAGAACAAATGCTTGAAAAAAGCTCACAAAAGGTCGCACTGTTTTCCGCAACAGATTCATGCTTTACCCTATAAAGTTATAAAGGCCAGTTGATAATCATTTTGTCTCGGCTGCAAATGAAAAAGTGATAAAAGGACGTTTGATAATTTAGTTATTAATTTGGGGTGTTTGGTAATGGTTTTCACTTTTTAATTCTCACCATAAACTTAATTATAAATAGTAAAAAACTCTTACATGATATAATAACAATAAAAAAAAATTACTACAGTGTAAAACTCTCATATGCTACAGTAAAAGTGGCTTCTATTATTAGTTTCCACCACCTTTTTAAACATCTACTAAAACTCTCACGTTAATTTTGTTACAATTTTTTTATAATATTTAAATTATTACTGTGTTTTTTTTAGTTCAAACTATATCATCTATAGGCCTACTTAATTTGCAAAAACAAAAAGAAATGAAAATATTTTTGCATTCTTCCAACTAAAAATTTGTAACTAAATAAAAATTTCTACTCTTACCAACTTCACATCCAACTTAACGGTGGTAATTCCTTTCGACCTTTTCTTTTTCAAAAGAGGGGGAAAAAAAAATCCAATACTAATTAGAGAAAAGGAAACTCAAATATGCCTGCTTGCGAGCACATGCTAAGGAATTGTTCGCATACCTCAAAAATTAATAATAATAAAAAAAACTCTATTTGTCCTCGTACAAGCACATGATAAGGAATTATTCAAATTTCTATTGTGAGTTGTGACACTAATAATTAATAGCCCATCAAATGCAATAATTGGGAGTTGTTA
Organism: Artocarpus hirsutus; assembly: GCA_946598075.1. Taxonomy (NCBI): domain Eukaryota; kingdom Viridiplantae; phylum Streptophyta; class Magnoliopsida; order Rosales; family Moraceae; genus Artocarpus; species Artocarpus hirsutus. The sequence continues at coordinate 13,850 of CAMOHE010045763.1, read as the reverse complement.
ATTCCCCAGAGCTAGGTGTGTGGTGTTTGGATAAGAAGAGGAGTGTCCACTTCCCACTACCCGCCCACCACCCACCTCTATTCCATCTTAAACATTTTCTCTGCATTATAATAGAAATAAGCGCAACATTTTTCAACAAAAAAAAAAAAAAGAGCCACTTTTTAGTGTAATTATAGGCCGTTTTAGTATTATTTTGAGAGTTTTTGAAATATTTTTGTATCTTTTTTGAAGTAAAAATTTTAAAAATACCTTTAATATAATTCTTTAAAAATTTTTATTTTTTAAAATAAGATTATTTTTATCTATTTTAAAAATCTTATCTTTTTTTTATTTTTTATTAAGTACCACAAGTCACAAAGTTTCTTGTTTCTTCTTGTCTAGATAAGGACGTGTCACAGAGTTGGCCAACTGTGTTTATATAGCACTATCAAATAATAATCATGTGATTATAGTCACAACATCATGATTATGGCAACTTCATCCAATAAAAAAAAAGAAATTATATTTAATTAAGGAAAATACTCTATTACAGATAGCACTGACAAGCATCTCGGAAAATTTGTTTGTTACAGTCATGGGTCACCCACATTATAAGCAACAATTCTTTTTTTCTTTTTTTTGAAATGGGCAACGATTGATTTACTAAGCAAACGCTTTCTACTTTGACTTGTCCCCCTTTTAAATTTTTAATTACCTGATTTGACTTTTCCTTTTAATTAGCGCAGTTTGTTTGTTTGTTTTCGCTCTTTTAAAACACACCATTCAGGTACCGCAAAACCCGCATTGGTCTAGCGTTTGAAATCAGTGTTTACACCTGCTGCAGAGGGCGATTTATAAGGACACCCTAGGTGTCTTATCAAGGTTACAGGCACAGCTTTACACCGCAGAAGGTTTCGTTAGGTATAATTTATTACGGCTTTAAATGTTTATATACTATAATAATTTATTATAATATAAAATTTTATATATATTATAATGTTTAAATTTTTATTTACTTTTTAAATTAAATGGAAAATATCATCAGCGTCTCCTCGCTCCTCAAAAAATTATAATAGCACTCCTCCTGTTAGCAATCATATAAAATTTGGGGTCCTTTTTTTTTTTTTTTTTTTGATAAATGGTTTTTTTTTTTTTAGACAAAAAAATTAGCTTTTTAGACATTAAAAAAGCTTCAGTTTTTTTTTTTTCATCCTTTAAGGTTTTTTACTTTACTACAGTCATTTTTTTTATCTTTTTAAAAAAAATTGAGAGAGCTTACCTGCTCAAAAAAGCGTGTTTTTTGATAAAAAAAAGAGAGATCATTTCTCCAATTTAAAATTTTTTTTGGCCCTTTCTTCAAAATCTGCCTATAAAATTTGAGTTTGAGAGCTAAATATTTTAATGTTTGATGATGCTCCATACTGCATTTGAAACCATTCTTATCATACTCAGGATAAAACAGAAATCTATTACTCGAAAAAAAAAAATTTAGTATACCAAAAAAAAAAACCCTAAAATACAATCATCATATCTAGATGGGAAAAGGAAAAAGGCTTGATGGCGGCAACTCTGGCATGGAAAAGACGATTGAAAACATGGTGAAACGAAGGAGTTGAGACAACCCAAGATCAGACATCTCGTGCAACGACATCACCAAAAAAAAAAAAAAAAAGTCGTCCTCAACGTGGAGTTGCATGGGGGGTCATAACAACACCTTGACGGGTGCATGAAGGGGGGAGGGGCCTTCTAGTTTTTTGTTTTTTACTTTTATTTTTTCCTTGCATAAGTTAAGGTTAAAGTTATCAAAAACTAAAATTGAGTCTCTTTGATCAAGAGCTGAAAATAATTGTGGAGTTTCATAACTTTATATCTAAATCAAAGAGAGTTAAGATTAGAGGATGGTGATGTTAGCTTTTTGTGCCAGTATAATGTATCCGTTATTTTGGTAAAACACAAGAAGTCTTTATCTGGTTCTCTCCTAAAAAATATATTAGCATTTAAACTTTACATATTTACATAAAAAAATAAGGTATTTTAAAAAAGTCACTAAAGTGCTAATTAATTTTGACTCCTCAGTACTCTTTTTATTTTTTTAATAATTAATAACTTAGAAAATAAAAAAGCAAAAGAATAATTTTATCCATAGAGCAACGTTTAGTCACTTGATTAATTTTTAGGTTTAATTGCATTAGCGTCTAAATTTATTAGGGTTTAGCAACTTGGCCCTCAAACTTTTAACTTTGACAAATAAATCCTAAAATATAAGATTTACTGAAATTACAATCCAATAACTAACAGATGTCAATTAATGATTAGAATTGTCCAACATTTTCTTGCAAAGGCATCTCAAAATTTTGTTAGTTGACAAGTTACACCTTAAATTTTATTAATTTTGGCAATTTGAACCCTAATGCCATCTACTATTAATTGGGCTATAGGTTTTAAATGTCAAAAAATAAAAGCTATTAGTGCAACATGCAAATGACAAAAGCTTCAGGGTGCATGGATGCAATTTAGACTAAAATTTAACACTATGATTAATGAGTATTCATACTAAATCTTATGCACCGGACCACCAAAAATGTATTACTCATAAATAAAACATGAAAATTTGAAGAAAAATCAAGTAGATGGTTGGTTCTGACCTTCTTATTTTAACTAATAGTAGAATTTTCATAATTTTTTAGATCAATTTACTATTAATTTACCAATGATACACCCATGATCTATCAATGATAGATCAATTTATTATTAATTTATTAATGATATATGATTAATGATCTATAAATTATTGTTTGATATTAGTTAACCAAGGTCTAAGAATGATACACCAACAAGTCAATAAGTGATGAAAGTTAATAAGTGATTTTGTGACACCTATTATTTTCCTAACGGGTATTAAGGTACTTACATTAATTTTTGATGTGTTAATCAAAAATTTGTTTCATTTAAAATATATTTTACAATATTTATTTCTACTTATTTTTAGAATTTTTAAAAATTTTCTATACTTATTTAGTATATTTACTAAAACGTCATAGTAGACCATCATTTATTGTCCTTTATGTGTAATGGCTAAAAATAAATAAATAAATAAAAGATAAGACTTATCAAACAAGTCACATGCCTTTGTTCCCCACAAAAGCCTTCTCCCCTTTCTTTTCTTTCTGAGTTTCCCAATAAGACTATTCACTCACATATCCAAAGCCACCGACTTCTAAAACATATCAAACAACTCATTTTTTTTTCACATTTCGCACCACTTACCCTTTCTCTCCCCCTTTCTATTTCGTTTGTTTCCTTCACTTTTTCAATCTAATCAAAAAGTTCCATCTCAACTCAGGATCTCTTTCTTCAAGCAAAAAGTCAAGCCTAATAACAATTTCTCAAGAAAACAAGGTAGAATTTCTAACCAAAAACCTAAATTCCTCTCTACCTTACCTTTATTCTAAATTACTATGTTTAGATTATATAATTGTTTTTCATTTCGTGATCTGCGCTTGTGCTTTTGTGTGTATGCAAATTGAATTGTGTTTGTTTTGAGTTTAAATAATTTCCTATTTAGATCACGTTTTTGTAAAGTGTTGTAAAAATCAATGTTTGAGATTTTTAAAAATCTTTTATGCATAAAAATTTAAGGAAAGAGATTTACATGTTTTATTGGTATGATAATCTATAGTTTCTATGTATTTGTCATGTTCTAGAATTTGTTAAAACAAATCTGATTGAGCTTTAAAGCTCAAAATCTTTAAAAATAGAAAACTAGTGTTTTTTAGATTTTGCCTCAATTAGCAGGCTGGACTCTGCCAATCGACAGGCTGATCGGACAATCCCAATTCATTTGTTTTTCACCGTTTTGTGTTACAAAATGTTTCAAAGATTTTATATAAATGATTATGGCACAGTAATAAGAATAGTAGAATAGATGGTAATCGATGTGACTATGGATTAGGAATTGAGTTAAAGTATGAAAATTTTATGCATCGTAGGATAACGAAGTACTTGGAGCTTACGTGGTGAGTTTGATATCGTGAGCTGTAAGTTATTAGCATGGTATTTACTAAGAGGTAGGGATTTTATTACTCATCTTTTATGGGATTTTGGTAAATTAAAATTTGGTTGTTTTATGTTGCAAGATATATATATGATATTGTTGAATATATATGGTTATAACTATAACCTAATGACGTGGAACTCGTCCTATATTGTACAGCGAGAAACATAATAATTTAGCACATGTTGTAAATTCAAAAGCATGGTTAGGAAAACTAACTTCATAAACAAAGGTTGATTATAGAGAAATGGTGAGACGTGAAGAAGGCGACGGTTTCGTTCTTAAGCACAAATACCCTAAAAGGTAAAATATGGGAGGTGATGACGCTCCCTTGGGTTGAAAGTTTCAGAACACACTGTACAAGAATCGACTTGGTGAGGATTCGGGATTTGATATCTCCTCACCAGAACACCCTTGGAATGTTTGGAGGGTGGTCAGGCGCGCTCACTTGGGTTTCGATGAGTTGAGTGATACTCTATTGAATGTGGATGCCTAGAAATAATGATGAATTGTAACAATTATATATATATATATATATGTGTGTATGAAACTTGGTAATAATTAATTACGGTATCCACGGAATATGATTATAATAAATCTCATAATTTAGATAGTGATGAAAACTAACCACGTAGGTTTAATGGGGTAAAGAATAAAACTTTAAGGTGAGTAATGGTTTTCCCTACTAAGCATGTTGTCACTCATTCCCCTATATTTTTATCTTTTCAAGACTCACTAAGTGTAAGGTGGCTTCGAAGAAAATAGTTGAGGAAGCTATGTAGCTAAATTACATTGGGATTGCTTCAATTATTAAGAATGTTCTGCATGATAATGTAAACATCTATTGTTACTTTCTATGACTATATTAAGATATGTTAAGGGTTGAAATGAGGATGATAACAGTTTTGTATTATTAAATTTATGGTGCTACATTAAACTGTGGTTTAAATTGTTGTTTATATTTTTGTTTTGTTTTGAGAGTTTTCAATTAAGTCTTAGGTAAATTTCTTTGATGTTTTATTTATATTTTTTGATCTTTATTTTTATTTATTAAAAACTGTTAACCTCCATTTAAGGGCGTTACAGATTTAAAACAAAAAACACTTTTCATTCTTGTAGAGTTTAAACCCACTGTTCATAAAATTGTAGGTCACAATCTAGTATGTAGAATACTTTTGAAATGAAAATTGTAACAAACAAGCCAACTTCAAAATCATTTAAAAATAAAAAGCATATTTTCAAACATGATTAAATAATAGGTCAAATTAGGCTTAATTTTAGTTTTTTAACCTCTACCTCTATTAACCATCCTCTCTTTTTTTCTCCTTTCTGCCAATCTAAATCCCTAAACAAACATAACCGTCGTTTGGTTTACTGATTCGAGTGATGTCAATTTGAGCTTCTCTTATTTGATTAGAAAAATCTAAATTGTATAGTTTAAATAGTAATTTGAGCTGACGTTTGGATGTACAGTTAAAATATAATTTAAACAAGATACCTAATATGAACTTGTGTTTAGATGAGTATTGATAACTCTAGTTTGAAGCATAAAAAAATCTTTTAATTAAAAAATAAACATGAAATATGTAAAAAGAAGTTATTTAATTAAAATATAATATGAAATAATAGTAAATTATAAATACAAATATATATTAGTGAAATAACTGTTTAATATTGGCATGAAATGTTGAAATGGAGAGGGGGTTTGAATTCTAAGTTGGGCAGTTCAACTCAGTTTGAAATATTAGTCGAATTCGAATTAAATGTTTTATCAAATACTAATTCAAATTGTGATGCTCATTCGAACTAAATCGACTAGGACTAAACTAGTGAACAAACACGGCCATACTCTCTCCCTGCATGCTCTCTCTCCCCCTGCGCGTTCTTTCTTTTCTCTCTCCCCCTTGTGCTTGTTATCCCTCGTAGTTGTCGAATGTCATGAAACAGAAACAGGATGACGTAGTTTTCACAAACGCTGAATCGTGCAAAGGCAAGTCGTGTGAAGTTGCATTGTCGTCGAAGTCATGCGAAGGAGCATATTGGGCGAAGAAGCTTCGTTTGTTCCTCACAGTGGACAGTTGAAGAGAGAAGAGGAGCAAAATGACGGGAGACGAGAAAGGATAGAGAATATGTGATTGTTTTTGTGGATAAGATGAAAAGGACGATGGTATTTTTGAAATTTTACTTAAGCTTAATTATGATATAGAAAGCTCGGCCTGTTTATAAATAACAAAAATTTGGCCTAATTTTAATTAGTCTTTTATTTTGGTTTAAATCCCTCGTTCTTTCTTTTAGATTGAGACCTATCGTTTTGTTAGTTTTTAACTGTATTGTGTAAATAGAATTGTTCGTGATAACACCAATGAACTAATCTAAAAATGCTTTTTTTATGACCTATTTTTCTTTTGAGTTTTTTTTTTGTAAAACAATCATATTTAACACTATAAGGTTATAACCTAATTATTAAAAAAATAGTGAGACCCTGTCTAAAAAATACTCTACATATTAAAGTGGGTCTCATAATTTTATACGTGGTGAAGTTTTAACTGATGAGAGGAAAATGTTTTTTTTATTTTTGACCTAGTAGTTTATAGATTTAAACATAAATTCATTTCCTGTGAAAAAAAAATTATTATACAAAAAATGCTTGAATTATTTGAATTGCGATGAACGGAATGTTTTGAATCCTCGTTCAAACTTGTAAAACAAAGAGGTGCTGAATTTAACAAAACTCGAATCATTTAGTTAAAAAAGATTAAAAATAGGGTCTCATTTGCCTTCAAATCGCAAAATTTAATCGCAAAGCTGAAGTCTAAACAGAACCTTGTTGCACCGTTAGGATGACAGGCAAGTTGTCCATCTGTAAAAATTTTTTCCCCTGGTCAATTGGCCATTTGCTGTCCCTTCTACGCCTCCGCATCATTTCCTTTCTCGCTCAATCAAACCCCAACCTTTGTGGGTCCCGCCGTAGTCCCATCCCATCCCAGAAGCTAAATACAAATATTCTTAAAAAAAAAAACTCAAAAGGGTCCCACTTTCACTTCATTGCTAGCTAGCTTAGCTTAAACCTTTTAATCCAGCGCTTCACGGTCCAAATATTCTCTCTCCTGTCCTCCGCCGTACCCCACCGGGGAAGAAGAAAACAACGAAGCCCCCTCACTCATCCTATGGCTTCCCACCACTGATCAATCAATCAAACAAACAAAAAGAAAACCCCCATATCAACACCTCCCAAACCCTAATTTCTCACTCTTTGGCTCCTTTCTACTTCTTCTTCCTCTAATGGAGAACTATTCCAACTACTCCTACCCGGATTCCCGAGACTCCTCGCCGCGGTCCCGGGAGATTATCGACTGCGACAACGCCTCGTGGGACGAGCCCCAGCCGCCTTCCTCAGGTTACAAGGCCAAATTCATGTGCAGCTATGGCGGCAAGATCCAGCCCCGCCCCCACGACAACCAGCTCGCCTACGTCGGCGGCGACACCAAGATCCTCACCGTTGACCGCTCCATCAAACTCCCGGCCTTTCTCGCTAAGCTCTCCTCCATCTGCGATGCTGATGTCTGCTTCAAGTACCAGCTTCCGGGAGAAGACCTCGACGCCCTTATCTCCGTCACCAACGATGAGGACCTCGACCACATGCTGATGGAATACGACCGGCTGTACCGGGCCTCCGCGAAACCGGCTAGGCTGAGGCTGTTTCTCTTTCCGTTGAACCCTCTTCCGTCCTCTGAGACCAGCTTTGGATTGAGCGAGAACAAGTCGGAGCGACAATGGTTCGTCGATGCCTTGAACTCTGTGCAGATCCAATCTCTTGAAGGCTCGTCTCCTCCGGCGGCGGCGGCGGTCTCGGCGCAAAATCCGGACTTTTTGTTTGGCTTTGATAAAGGATACTCGGCCGTTCCGGCCGGCAAATTCTCTGATTCTGCACCTCCGCCGACTGTTCCTGATTCGTTCGTCGCAAAAGACGTGTCGGCCGGATCGGACTGCGGATCGGAGGATCGCCACGTCGTCGGAGAGCCGGTCGTGTGTCCGGCCGATATACAGAGGCAGATCCAGGAATTGCAGAGGTTGCATATCGCGACTCAGGAGCAAGCGATGCTCCAGAGAAAATACGAGGAGGTCGGAAACCCTAGGGCCTACACCGGAGGAGAATACTATCAGAAAGTTCCAGAGAAATTGGCACCGGCGCCAGCTCCAGCTCCGGTGCCAGTCCAGGTTCCGGTGCCGATCCCGGCAACCTACGTCTCGGAGCGGCACGTGACTGCCGGAGGCTATCACATGGCGACGGCGGCTCCCACCTGTACGGAACAGCCAGTCTACCTAATTTCGACTCCAGGCGGCATGTACCAGGCTCCACCGATGCGACCGGTGACCGGACAAGTCGGTCAGCCGTACTACGGAGTTCAGAGGATGGTGCCGCCTGAGGTTTACCGGGAAGCGCAGGTATACAATGCGCCGATGCCACAGCAGCCGAGGATGGGAACGTATGCCGACCAGGGAATTCCAATGGTGCAGCCGCCGCCGCCGCCGCAGCAGCAGCAGCATCCGCAGCCGCCGAAGGTCGGCGGCATGGCCGAGCAAGGGTATACGCAGGTCGGCTACGACAGCGCAGGGAGGCAGGTGTACTACACGGCGACGACGTCGTATCAGAATGTGACTCCAGTGGCGATAGACGGCAGACCAGGCGCCGCCGTCGCCGGCGGCGGCGCTGTTACCGGGGCGTTGAATCAGGAGGGTAAAGTGGTTGTGGCCAAGGCTTCCCAAGCCTCTGCCATGTAAGTAAGAGGAAGATATATGATATCTGGATTAGTTTGCATACACTTTATTATTAATTATTGCAAATAAGAAAAGAATGAAAGGATTTTTATATATTAATTAATATAGTATAGGTTTCGGTGGGATGTTTGTTTGGTGTGATTTTCTGGAAATGTGGAAACCCTTTTGCTGGTGTTTGTCTTGGCATTGTTTGTTGTGCATACGAGGGGTGAAAATTTTATTGCTTTGTGATTAGTTGTTTATCGCGATTTATAACTCAGCAGCGGCTACTTCCCTTAGTTTCTGTTGATATGCTGAAAGTTGAAATCCTTGTAGTAATATAATATTTGTTTGGCCTTTTATGCAAAAGACAATGGAAAAGATGATTAAACTAGGATGGGAAAATGCTTAAAACCGCAAACAAAAATTAAAAAACAAAGGACACTGGGATTAGGCGCCATTTCCTATTTTATATGATGTTTCATGGTTTCTATCTGTTTATTCATTTTTGAGTTCCCATTTTTTGGGACGTTATGAGTTCCAAATAGCGTGGAGACCATGCTGTTGGTTGAGGCATTGGTTTGTTTTACAAAGCTAGGTCGTCAGACTCTGTTAAAATTTGTGTACCTTTTTCTAATGGCCTTTCTATTTTTTTATACAAGCACATGCTTCGCTTTAGATTATCTGGTTAAATAAAATTGAGCATGCTTTTTTCCCTCTGAAGTCTGAAGTAATTTTGTTAGCATCCTTTTGTCGTTTTAGCGTGAATGAATCAAGTTCTTCAAAGGTAACATTGTTGGGCCGCTCAGTTTCAAACACTGAAAGAATTTAATTTGCTAATCTCCACTTAATTACTACTTAATTGAGAGATTATTTGTAAATTACTAATTGGATTTGGAGTGATTTAAATTCGGGACTACTTCAGTACTTTGTTTCTTTTGTTGGAGGAAAAGAAAGGAGCCATCAAGTTTGTCTGCCATTGTTACACAAGTGGGGCTCTTTACATGGAGGGTTTCATTTGAACAGAGTAATGGGTATCGTTTAGATTTTCTGTTATTTTCAGACAAAATCAAATCTTACTGCGGGTATTGCTGAGACCTTTCTGCTGAACATGCATAAAGCTGTCCTCTTTGAGCTTTAGCAAATGGCTATAATTCTGGATTTCGCTGTCTCTAGTTACAATCAGTATTTTTCCATGCAATAAGGCTGCAATCAATATTTTCTTTTTTATTTATATTTTATTTTTCTCCCAATTGGCATGCAATTTCTTGCACCCTAGTTAAAACGGAACAGAAATGGTTTACTCTACTATACTAGGTGAATGGGGTTACTCGAGAATGGCCTTGCTATTACACAATCTGGTAGCTTTTTATTCAGCTAAGCTAGGTTCGGTTTTAAAAGGTCCATATTGCATTGGCTTTTACGTACATGTCTATGTACCTGCTGCTAGTGCACAACAAGAGCCTTTTGTGGTTATTGGTGCATCGAAACAACCTGAGCCATTTGCGTTTAAGTGACACGGCGCTGGCCTTCTTGGGCTAACATCATTGCATCAACACAAGAAGAGCCATCTGCCTCTAATATAGGTGCATCTACACAACAAGAGCCATTTACAGCCAATATTGGTGGATCGACACAACACGAGCCATCAACATAACATGAGCCCTCTATTTCTACGATCGGTGAACCAACATAGCTAGAGCCATCTGAGGCTAATATTAGTGCATCTACATGACACGATCCCTCCGTCATTAATATTGATGCAACGATGCAGCTGGAACCATCAGTTGGTCTGGTGACATTGGGGCCAAAGCCATTGCCTTTCCTATTATTGACTCCATCACCACAACCACCTCCACGGCTACTGCAACCTACACCACAACCACCTTACCCTTTGCAATGGCTGCTTCTCTTTGTATCTTTGGGGCAATTGTTGCCCATACATCCTTCGCACATATGACATGACGCTCGTAATAAGTCTGTCCATGGATTTTCTTCTCTCTTTTTACCATTTCTGCGGTGGCAATACTAAGACCGGCTCCAATGGTAGTGAAATTTTTGCAAGCCTCTTTGCTCAAAATATCAGACAAGTTAAACACCGACAAGATCCCGAGCAATAACAGCCACTCTTCCTTGATCAAGTAACGAACATTAGTGACGCTCATAAACATGTTTCTTCAACGCCCTTCTATATTCAACAAACAAATTATTATACCTCCGGGAAGCCAGTTTTCAAGTTGAGCCCACAGCTTTTCCTCAAGGATGTTCTGCTGAAAATTTAACGGCAGTCGTGAAATTCTGCTTGTTTGTCTCTTTGGCACAGTCCTTAGCCTTGTACTCTAGTTTTTGACCAGAGATTATAATTGCCTATCCTTAAGAATACACACAGAATTTGGTTGGTTAGTTGCTCTGCAGGAGATCAGCGGCGTCATATTCGCTCATCTACATCCAAGTTACATTTGCTTCTCTGTCAACTTTTGCCTCCCTGTGAGCTCGAAGGTGTGATCATCTTCCCCAAATGTCTCCCCATGCTGAAATAACCAGTTTGAGTTCATCAAAGACCACCCTTTTCCAACAAATTCCGCAACCACAAGCGTCTCGGCGAGGGTCTCATTCTGATAACTTCTTTTTTGGCTAGAACATTGTGCCTTGCTTCTGCTGCATTCCTGTAATTCAACTCAAGGGGGCAGATATTGTCACATAATTCATCAAATACAACTAGGCCATCAAATTATTACAATGTCATAGCTATTTGATCCCAAATTTTCTGTACACTCTTTAACAACAATAACAAGGGTAATCAAGTTGTGATGATTCTAGCATTCAGGTCACCGATAAATATTTCAGATTTTAATGGCAGATTCTCATGGTAGATTTGACCTCAATGTTAAAGTACCTCATCGGACGCTGATGAGCTTGTTACCTCATCCACAGCAGATTTCCAGATTTTTTCATTTTGAGAAGTGTTTGAAAATGGATGGGACCGAACCGTGTGCAGCTCATATGGTGAGGGGGTTGAACAAGTCGAAGAGAGAGCAAGGTGTGGACTCGTGCACGTCAAACTCGGGATCAACTCAAACCACTTCTCAACTGTCAGTTTAGAAGTTGGTTGTAGTGTGTCTTATGTAGAGATTTCTGTAGTTCCCAACACTTCAACAGGCTTTGATTTTGGTAAGCTTGGAGATGAAGACGATATTAGTTCGAAAACCAGCTCTCCAGTGGGTTCACATTGGGAAAACTACAAGGTTTTTCTGCTGATTCAGACGAAATGCTTAGTCTTCTCTTGGGGTTGAAAAACATAACTGGGTGTTTGTTGCTAAAGAATACAAAGAGGTTGCCTTCTTGCCCGGTTGGTATGTCTCTAACTGCCACAATTTCCAGCATGATATGAATGTCAATTAGGATCCATAGAATCCTAAAAGTTGTATGGCAACTGATTTAGCTCATATAAACAAAAACACAGTAAACATGAGTACTAGTTGGACGATGTTCATCATATGGATCAAATCTAATCACGCAATGATATACGGTAGCATACGACGTATGATTGGGTTAAACTCGTAGTGATAGCCACAACAAAGCATACCTCCACTAGCTTTCTTCTCTGGAGATAATCACATTCGGACACTATCTATCGGAACTTTCTCCTTTTCAATGGGCGCAAATTGGCCTAAATCCATGTCGAGAGGAGATGGGGCAGTGACTCTGTACATTGCTCCTGCCCTCCAGTACATTGAACCAAATGTCTCCTCCCATTGCTTGGTAGTCATGGAAACCCAACGTCTAGCTTATTGCCTTTGGTTCTAGGAGTAGTTGTATCATCATGACCCAACACCTTGCCCATTATTTCCATGAGATCTTTACAGTAAGAAGAAGGTTGTAGCTGGTGTGCGTGCCATAGGAGGTCAATGTCATACGTTGGAACACAAAATCTTTTGGCGGACCTCTCCTTGTTTCTCAATATCAAGTGCCAGAACCCTATATATCTGGCCAGGCTCCTTCCCAATAGAGATTGTCATTCATGTAGGGTCTGGATACCTGTTGGGATTATTGGTTACATGCTTCAGAAAAAAATGTGTTGGGGAAAATGAGTGCAAGGGCATTATTAAGAGGACAACATAGGTTCAATTAAGTACAGTAATTTTATGTTGATTAGCAAAAAAGAAAAATGTAATTTTCTATGTCCTCCCTTAGGATAGGTTCGATAATCCACTACCCCACTTTAGGTTCTATATCCATCTATTATAGTGTGGCGTTGTGTGTGGTGGCATGAGTGAAAATTGAGCTCATTTTTTAAGTAAAATTAGGTCAGATCCTTTTTGTTCTATTGGTGGACCTATGACGAAAGAGATAAAGATAGGATCATTCTAATGATCTTTTTTTTTTTTACTAGCGTGCACATACAAAAAAAAAAAAGTACAGTAATTCTCTTATCAATATTTTTTTTCAGATTTTGATACCTTTCATAGGAGGACCAGCATATGCAGTCTGATTCTAAGGGCCAAAACTTGATGTTCCATAGCTTAAAAGTGGAGAATTAATGGACTCTCTTCAACATTTATCTAATTTGTGAATCCCATTGGATAAAGGCATGATCTACATCTAAGACACGTGAATAGAAAATTTTGGTGCTTAATTGAACCTTAAACGTGACAAACTTTTGAGAACAAGGGGTGATCTTTCTGTAGATACCATGAGGCTTGAAGCAAGAAAAATGGGATACTTAACAATTTGACTACCTGGTAAAAGAAAGAACTACACGTTTTGGCGGCCAAGAGGAGATCATACTCGGTGCTTTTTGAGACTCCAAAAACTTTATTTCTGCAGCACCATTAAAGAAGAAGCCGCTCGTATCGAGTTCACAAGGCTCGTTAGGATAAAACCTGTTCCATATTTCTTCAGTCTGCTTCTTGCAACTTTCTTGAACAGACGATACCACCAGGACGGAGCTAGAAAAATTAGTCTGGAAGGACAGAGGATAATTTCAGAAGGACGAAATATAATTTTAAGGAAACGGAGTATAATTTCAAGGGGTTGGAATATGATTTCTATAAAATTT
>CAMOHE010045761.1:0-125033 GCA_946598075.1 Artocarpus hirsutus | reverse complement strand
TCGAATCTCAAACCTCCCTTAAGAGGTTCTTATTTCCATCTCGAGTACCAATTGAGCTCTCAATTGGTACTCGAGATGGAAATAAAAACCTCTTAAGAGAGGTTTGAGGTTCGAACCTGAGGGACGCGAAAGAAAAACCCTGAGGGGCCAGAGGGCCCCATAGGGGACAGTACGGATGCGTGGGCGGCACGGGGTTGGTCTACCAATAAAAACCATAAGTCCTGGGGCCCCGCAAGGTGGGTCCTATAGAGGCTTGAGGGAGTACGTCCAGGCTGGACGCCACAAGTATAAGGTTAGCAATATACCGAGAAATATTCTAACGCATATTAGATTCTTAATTGCAAATTAATTTAATATCGGAGCTATGTGAGTAGCAATTTCGGTAAAAAATGCTACGCGAACTCGAAAAATGACACTATCAAAACTATGTCATTACCAAGTCTAAATGCTAAAAAGGTTAAGTATATATTTTTATTAAGTCTAAAATAAATTCAAAACTTAACATAATCAAAATTGGTACACGATTAAACTTATATCGATATAAGTTTATACTATGATTAGCGTGTCACTGTATTTGAAAAAATAGGAGGAGACCTGTCAGATATTAAAATCTCTTGTCAACTAATTAGTCATTTTTTACAGCATAAAGATTTATTTGATTAAGAGGTAACTTGTAAGAAAAGTCTTAAGACAAAATCCCTTAAATTAAGCTAACCACCAGGATGAGTGTACTTGAGCAATTAAGAGGGCCAAAACCACACTCTACCCCACCCTAACCTAAGAATGGCGCCATAATTAGTGTTTCTATACTGAAAAATAAACCCATTAAGTCTCTTAGAAGCTTGATTAAGCTTTGATAGGTAGGAAAAATAATAAAGGTGGGTCTATAAATAATTGCACTACTTTAAGAACACATTTTTGGTCTTATTTTGTCTCTCACTTCACTCTCAAATCCAAACCCCCTCTCTAAAGAATCCCCAAAATTTTCCTTCACCATTTCTCCTAAATCACCTCCATTCAAGACAAAATCAAGCTCAAGAAAACTGTTCTCTTATTTCTTGCCCAAGAAAACCAGTTTAATCCAAGCAAAAATCCTCCAAAAAATTCCATCACAAAGATCATAAATCAAGCAAGAAGATGAAAGTATCTAGCAAGGGATAGAAAAAAGGAAAAAAAAGAGAGAAGGATTTAGAGTATGTTGATTAAGGCAATCCCTACACTTTTCTTCTCATTTCCTAGCTAAGAAAAAGAAAGTATTTTTACTTAGATAGCCTTGGTATAAAGACCAAACAAAGTTAGATTTTTATATGGTTAAGTTTGTATTTTGGTGTTTAAAACAAAAAGAGGGAAAGGAGGAATTAATAACATTAGATTGCCCATTAAGAAGTTGTCATCAAAGGTCAAAGGTAAAGATTCTAAATTTTTTCCTTAAATTTTCTAAGGTTAATGTTTACAATTTTATGAGTGATTTGATGATTGGGTGAGGAAATGGTTTGTAATAATTATTAATGTATTAGTTAGTTTAGTTTATGTATGTATGTGATGTAAAAAGCTAGTAGCTACATAATAGGTTTGTGTTTTTGCAAGTTTTAGTTTATGAAGAAATTTTTCACAAACTTTGAATGTAGCAACGAAGGCTATAGAATCGGTTTTTAAAACTTTTTCGAACACGAAACTTTTAGTTTTCGACGTTTTCAACAAAATTTAGTAACTAAGCAAAAATATAGTTTTAACTTTAAATGGGCTTTTCAAGTAGTTTTTACAAACTACCTTAAAACAGTCCCGAAAACAATATCAAAACAGTCCCAAAACTGCTCAAAAACAATTTGTGAAAAACTGTCAAAAACAATTTTAGAATGCTGTCACTATTTTGGAGTTTTTGAACCATTTTGGGTCTGAATTTCACGTTCTGCTGAACACAAAAGTTTTAGATTTTAATGAGATGGACAACTTTCAAAATTTGCCTCTAAAATACAGTTATGAACAGTTTTATAAAACTGTCCAAAATCTGTATTTTGGGTTGGAAGTAATTTTCAAGTTTCGAGTCGTTTGGAGATTGAGTTGCAATTTTTGTCGAACGCGGAAGTCTTAGTTTTCAACAAAATGAAGAACTTTCATGAAGAAAGTTTTGTAAAAATCCACCTTTAAAATTGACTTTAATTGGGATTTACAAAAGCAATCAAGACTTTAATTGAAATTTACAAAATCAATCAAGACTTTTTAATTGGTAAAGTTTGCAAGTTTAGCCAGAAAAAAAATAGGCCAAAGATGGTAATCGGGACTTCAAGGCATGAAAAATCATTAAATCACATATTTGAAATAAGTAATTTTTATGGAGAAAACCTTTAAAAGAAAAACCACCTTTAACATATAATTTCATGTTAAGTTTCTAAAATTAATCAAAAAAGTACATTTCGATACCAGTTTTTTTAAATTGAGATCACATGACTATAGAATCCTATTTTTCAACAAACCAAAAAAATACAGCACTTTAGAAAAGATTATATAAGCCTAATATTTAGAGGGTTACCAATTTTGGGCATTATTTTATAGAGCAATTTTTATTTGAAACTTTGAGTTATATAAATGAGATTTTCTAAGGATAAACTTTAATAGTTTCAATTTGACACTAAAACAATTGCTATAAAAACCAGATATGTTAGAGTTCTAGTATCACGATGTTAGGCATGGGTTCAATATCTGTTTTAGTCTAAAAAGGTGCTCAGGTTATAGTTTCAATAATACAGTAAATTGGACATCATAGGGTCATTTTTGGGCTTAATGAGCTTGAAACTAATTACAAACCCTTTAAATAGATTAAAAATATGGTTAATTAGAACTTAGTTCAAGAATTATGTATTTAGGAAATGCTTAATTTAGTTGATTGAGGTCATATAGATTGAGTGATGATAGATAATTAATTAATTGTTTTTAAAATAAAGTAATGACAATTAAGGAAAAATTAAATGTCTTGAAGATTTAATGAAATAATTAATTCTTGTAATATAAATAGTGATTTTTGTGCTCCTTTAACTGAAGGGGAAAAAAATATAAATGGTAATAGTGCTCAAAATGCTAACGTTTATGTTAAAATCCAAATAACATAAAATAAAGTATTCTTATACACTCTTAATGATAGTTTTGTACAGATTCATTTACATTAGAGAAAGAGAATTTAGGATTTATAGAGAAGTCTACTTCACTAAAACAGACAAGTAGGAATCTCGCCTACAATACATATAATTTAAAATAAATGTTTTTTTTTTAAGTTGTAAGCATGTTTAAATTTTGGTCACAGTATGCTATGCTATGTCATATTGCATGTTTACTAAATTGATTAGTGAAACTTATAAGGATGAACTGACTAAGAAAGTCATACTAACCTCTCGACTTACGGGGAGACTTAAGATTTAAAAATAAAAGATAAATTAAATTAGGTCACGGTGTTACTGGGACCTTGCAAACCCTAATATTCTGTTAGTCGCGTGCAATCAGTACAACTACTCAAGCCCGATAAGTAATAAGACAATATCATAACTAAGCATAATTCACACATGCATTTTTATTGTTATTACATATTATTTCAAATGTTTTATGAGTTATTATTCTTACTTACTAAACGAAAGCTCATGCAAGAATATTCATACTGTTGGTTAACAACTTGCTAATAATGTTTAATCGACGGTAGCGAAGAGAGGGACCATTAGAGTGGAGTCCTGAGAAAAAATTTATGATTTTTGATTTTTGCGGCAACCGATTAGCGTCGATTAGAAAAGAAATTATAAATCAGAGCCATGGCTCTGATACATATGATATAACATTCTACATGGATTTTAGTAGTTTAGTGGACTTAATTAAGATCAAATATACAAATAATAAACGGGTCTCTTGTCCTCGTTTCTTCTACCCTTCGTATCCAACTTCTACAACGAATAAAGTAACAAATTTAAGATAAATCCTGAATACAATGATTTTTTTTTTTTGGTCATGTACCAGTCAGTCTATAACGGAGTAAAAATAATCTGAATCATCATCTTGACATAATTACTTCTTCAAACTGTTACTTAAACTTGAAGACAATTATCCAAGTGATCAAGATCGATTAGAGAAACCACTGATTCAAAATCCCAGCCATGTGGAGGTGTCTCCTCTGAGGGTAACAAGAAGGTTTCATCAATATCAGATTTTGCTGACGATGGAATCATGTGGCGTTCTTCATAATTCTCCGAAAAACTTATCTGGGACCAATCGGTGTTGAGGAAATCCAAAAGAAAATGTTGGTCCATCTCAAAATCCATCACAAAATCATGGAGTTGATCATTTTTGTTCGAGTTCATCGATGAGCTCGGTGGATGCGCAATCCCGGCAGTAGCACTAGTACTAGCACTCTGATCAAACTGGTCATGAATCTTTTCTTCTTCTAAATCTGTAGGACTTGGGATAATAGGGATTGGTTTCGCAGGCCCTATTGCCTTTGTTCGAACCACGCTTGTCTTTACATTGCTGCGTTGACGGGGTTTTGGCGCAGAGAGATTCTGTTTCTTGGTTTGATTTGATCCAGAGTACTTAGGCTCAATTGTTTTTCCGAGTTTCGCGTGCCAATAATTCCTGATTTCAGAATCTGTTCGACCCGGAAGCCGCCCAGCTATTAAAGACCATCTGCATCATCAATTAATAATCAAGATCATTAGCATACACACTCAGAATTGCATATTATAAGCACAAAATACCTGTTGCCAAGCAGTTTGTGAAGCCTAAATATGAGATCTTCCTCTTCTTCGGTGATGCTTCCCCTTTTAATCCCGGGCTTTAGATAATTCACCCATCTTAGCCTGCAACTCTTCCCACATCTCTTGAGCCCTTCATATAGACATTACACAAGTACAATATCAGTCTCTATTCCTTTTACTAGCTCGTATGGACAAAATAGTTATACGAAAATATACTGCTAGGCTATATATGTAACCACAAAAACTGTATTGAGATATCAAATCCAGTGCTCACCTGATCTTTCAGGAAGGCTTCTCCATTTCCCTTCACCGTGCATTTTGATGTGTTCGGTGAGAATTTTGTCTTCCATAGGTGTCCATGCCCCTCTGTTCAATCCAGCATCCTTTGAGACATGCTTTTCTACCCATCTCTCTCTCTCTCTATGTCTCTCTCTCCTAGATTTCTTTAGGAAATTGTATGATTGGCAAAAGACGTCAAGAGTTGGGAGTTGGGTTGGTGTTGTTTTATTTGTTAGTGCTTTCTATATATATTCTATTGCAATTGTAATCTAAAATTATTTTCCGGGCGGCCACCATATAAGGCTATAACACCTTTAATTTAGTACAAGTGTAGATGTTAGACTTTTTTCTATTTTAAGTGAAAAATGGTCAAATCATATTCACTTTCGACAAGAAATATGCTTTTCACAACTAACCATGTGTATTGAGGCGGCTATATGTTTAAAAAGTATGGTTAAAATAAATTTTAGTTAAAAATATTATAATATATAAAGATTTTATATTGTAACAATTTTTTACTTTTGTTGTAGCTATTAAGAATTTTACACTATTTATTAGTTAAAACTAATTGATTTTAATCGAAAACCAAACGCTTAAAATAATGCACGATTTTGATTGTTAGAACTAGTCAAAATCACAACTAAACATGAGCTTTAAGCACAAGAAGAGGGAAGGACTCCCCCTTCATCAGCTTGCAATGTTATATTGGTTGATTAAAAAAAAACTGCAAAACAGACTGTTTCTAATATAGATTTGATAATTAAAAATAAAAAATGACCAATAGTTTATTTTTTAATAAAATATTTGATAAATTAGTTAGAATTAACTTTTTAGTTTAAAATACTACATCATATAAAAGTTTTATATTATAATAATTTTTTATTTTTTATTGTAATATGTAAAAGCTACAAATTATTTCTTAACTAAAAAATTAATTATAACTAACTTTACAAAACACCAATTAAGGATTACCATATAAATCTCAAAAAATAAAAAAATGAAAGAAAAGAAAAATAGGCGGAAAACATTGAAAAAAAGAATGGATGTGATGTGGTCAGACATTTGATGCTTTTGCTGCTCCGTTGTAGCTTCCAGTTTAGAAAAGCGTAAACGGCCTACAGACCACCGGTATGACTTTTATCTTAAAACATTTTTTTTCCAGCAAAAGACAAAAATGAGAAATGAAGTTGCACTTGCTTGGGCACATGCATATCCTCCTCTTGCGGCGTAATTTTAAGAAAGGCCCAAAAAAAAAAAATTTTGAATCGAAGAAATGGCTTTCTTTTTTTTTTTTTTTAACTAAAAAACATGTTTTTTTAACAGGCAAGCCCTTGTAGTTTTTGTCAAAAAGATAAAAAAAATGATTATAATAACGTAAGGATCTTTAACAAAATGAAAAAAAAATAAAGTAGTTTTGGTGTTTAAAAAGTGTATTTTTTTTATGCTAAAAAAAAAAAGAGCGTTTTTCTAAAAAAGATTTTTTTTAAAACTTTTTTTGAGAATCCCTTTTTCGCTTTTACGGTAAACAATATACCAATTTGAGCGTTGACTTCGTTTTGTTAGTTTGCAGGGGAAAAAAAAAAAACCACACAACGCACGCACAATATTTCAGACAGGCAACTTGCGATAATATGAACTTGAAAATCCCGATATACCATAGATCCCTGATGTGCATCCAAAGGTAGCTGGATCGAGTTGATGAAATTCAAACCCATTAATTCTTTTTATAGTATATATATTTATTATTATTACTATTATTATTATTTTGGATAAGGAACTGACGATGGAGTTGACAAGAAATTGTGGATTATGAAAAATATTGTCCCTACTTTTACGATTTAAAATTTGTTGTTTCTAATTTTCTGTTCCTTTTGTATCTCCAATACACTAGTTTGCATATAATAAATACTAAAAAATTATTTAAGTAATTTAATGAGGTGTTAAAATTTAGTAAGAAAGATGATTAATAAAAAATTGGAACACTAAGGGGACAATATATTTGAATTTTTTTATTTCTCAATTTACATATCAATTGAAGAGAACAATATCATGGCCCCTAATAAGAGTATTAAAATATGGTGTCTCAAAGAAGTTGGCCACTTTGCTGTCTCACTTATCTACTAAAAGAGTTTTTCTTTGAATGATTAAAAATAGGAAAAAGTATTAACAAATTTCAACCAAAAAAAAAATTCTCTCTCATCTCCGTTCTTTCTATGTTCAAATTGTAGAAAATAATTTACTTATATAATTTCTTATTTTCGTGTACTAAGGTAATATAATTTTCTTATATATATATATATATATTTTAGTAGAATGGGGAATAAAAGAAAATAGTAATAGAACGGTGTCGTTCCAATGAAAGAGTTGACGGGGCGAGAAAATCTAAAAGAAATAGCATTGTTAGACTTAAGATGAATGACGATGTTTCAGAAATAAAAGCAGAGACATACAAAGAATCTGTTACGTCCCAGAATCCGAAAAGGAACGTGACTGATTAATTAGATTGAATAAATTAAATTCTGTAGAAACTGTTATTTTAAAAGATATTTAACATTAATTATAATGATATGAAGTTGTTAAAATTCCTAGTGAATATTTGTGAAATGCATGGAAGCAAGCAGGTGAAAGAGAAAATATTAAATAAACAATCCCCATTGGGCCCCATTGGACCTACTTTAAAGTGCACACATAGTACTAGCAATATTAATTACATAACCACAGTCCAGGGAAAGTTAAGTAAATTAAAATATTATATGCCTCATTTACAAATATCCTAGAAAATGATATCCTAGCCTTGTAGTTCTTTCCTGGTTCTTCAGTCTTCCCTAAGCTAGATTCCACCTAAAAGGGGGGAAAGTTTTAAAACAAGAAAAATGTGAGCAAAAGGCTCAATAGGATTAAGTCTTTAAAACATTTAAAATTAAACACGTATATTCATAATTAAATAAAGGTCATAACACGGGACAGATAAATAAACAGATAACAAACTGAAACCGATTAAATTTTATTTATCCATAGATAGTCTCATTGTATTATAGGCAAAGCCACATGAATCACCACCAAAGTGGCCAGCTGGGTTTCGGGACCTGCTCTCAAGGTCGCTTTCCCCACAACGCGATCTCTGTACATGCATCATGCTTTATCATTCCAGATGGTACCAACCGACACGTCTGGTGTCATGTTATTATCATGTCTCTTTTACCGAATGTTCTCATTACATTCATTATGATCATTCATTATTTAATCAATAATGAAAATATGTGATAAACTTCATTTCTTAAAAACATTTAAGAAGGAAATACTTTGTGGACAAACCCTTAAAAACATGGCTACTAAGGAGAGGGGATATAAATCCTACCTCAATATCCCGTATCAAAGTCCAACACCACAGTCCCGACACACTATACATCAGCTTCACTGAATCACGAACAACCTTAGGTAAAAAAAAAAAAAACTAAATTTATCAATTCCTAGCTTATGGTATTTTACATACCTAAGCTATCTCATGGTATTTTAGTATGCCTTTAGTGTTCACAAGATCATTTTATAAGGTCAAAATCTTGATCTAGGCCTTAAACAGTGAAAACGGACAAAAAATGTCATTTTTCACAAGGTTCGGTCGGCCTGCTGGAACTCCTGGTTCAGCCTACCGAACTAGCCCAAGTTCGGCCTGCCGGACCTATGAATCCGGCCTGCCAAACATTGAGTTTGGCCTACCAAACTGAAAGAACATGGGAGGGCCGAGACTTCGATTCTCGGCCTCCTCAAGCCTAAAAATCAAATTAAAACCTGTTTTTCCAAGTGCTAGAGCACATATAATGATCATAGATGATAAACAAACACAATAGAACACATTTAAACAAGATTTACATAGAAATTTTTAAGGAAATCTAAAAATGGAGAAAAGAAAAAAACTCGATTTAATCCGAATTTTATGAAATCAAGCCTAGATTTTGGATGATGATTCAAGTCCTACCAACTTAGATTAGGAGTTTTCTAAGCTCAAGAAACTCCAATTACAACATTTTAAGGAAATTGAAAAATCTATATAAAAAATTTAAAAGTTTGAACAACAAAGAGACTAACCTTGAATTGAAGCTTTTAAAACGGTTTGTGGAAGTCCAAATCGTGTTTTTCACCATCCAATCCAACTAAGAATCAAGCTCAAACTCAAAATTTGAAATCAAAATAAAGAGAGGAAGAGAAGGAGAGAGAGCAGCGTGGGAGAGAGAGAGAAAGGAGAGAGAGAAAACGTGAGGGAGAGTGAGAGTGAGAGGGAGACAAATAGATGGGGATGGGTGGTTTTGCAGAGCAAAACCGTGTCCCCAGCACACAGTTTGTGGTTGGGACGTGTTGGCATTTGACAAATTGTTTTGTTTCAAAGTTCAAAATAACATATAAGAATAATTAAAAAATGAGATAAATTTAAAATGCCATAAAATACTTAAATTAAGTTCAAATTTACATCAAGGCATACTAATTCACCACCTAGACACCAATTATGCATAATTAAATTTTCTGAGTGTTATAGAATCAGAAAAATTTGCTCGAGCCAACGAAAGCTTCAGACTAACTTAAGTAGATTGCCACATTAGAAGACAAATCAAACGGCTAATGAACAAGCGATATCTAATGGTTCATGATTAAAAGAAAAATTGAATTATTCCAATGTCTATAAATAGAAGACGTTGGTAGAATAAAAAGGGGACCATTGGGCCATTTAAAAAAATTCTAGAGAAAGAGATTCTTGAAACAGAAATCCCCTTGTTCAAAGATAATTGTATTTCTGTTTTACGTAGAGAATTCTAGAATTCAAGATTTAAGATTTGTTTGGAAAAGATAAAAAAAATTACCCTAACAAGTAGGGTTGGTTTTGATTCACTTTTTTATTGTTTTTTTTTTTAGTTTTTAT
Organism: Artocarpus hirsutus; assembly: GCA_946598075.1. NCBI lineage: Eukaryota > Viridiplantae > Streptophyta > Magnoliopsida > Rosales > Moraceae > Artocarpus > Artocarpus hirsutus. Next base: position 115,112 of record CAMOHE010045761.1, on the reverse strand, counting down.
CTTGTCTACTGGGTTTTCGAACTTCTTTAAGTTTTGTATTTTTCTTTATATTAATAAGGGATATATATTTATTTTTATACCATGCATTTTGAGGTTATCAAAAAATCTATCTTGTATTTTGAACTTTAACACTTTCATACCTTTTCATTTTAAATTTATGTTAAATTCTCACATTTTCTCGGTCGATAGTTAATTTTGACTACAAAAAGTCCTAAACACCCTTAAAGACAAATTGAAATATACATTAAAAATTTAAAAAAGGTAAAATTTTCAAAATGTGAAGGACATTCAAGTATTTTATACAGTCAAAATCAAGCTTTGGCCTAAAAAAACAAAGGTAAGAATTTAAATAAATTTAAAATATGAGGGTATAATAGTGTTGAAGTTCAAAATATAAGATATAAAGTTATGATAATCTCTAAATGCAAAGTATAAAAATAACCCTATTAATAAAGAATAGGATTTCAAGTAGGACGAGTTGTTTAGTGCACTCTCTCCTAGTTGGATATTAGGGTGTTTAGTTATTAGTTAGAAAACAGTAAAAAGCTCTCAAATTGCTACACTATCAGTATTTTTAATTAAATTGACTCTAACTATCGATTCTAACTATACTTCACAAAATGTATTAAAGTTTTCCTTGAATCAATTTCCCTTTGTTCATTTATGTTAAAAAAAAGAAAAAAAAAGTAAATTGCCACGTTAGTCCACAACCTTTCACGAAAGTGTAATTTTAGTCTCCAATCCTTTATTTTTGATTTATCAGTCCTCAACATTTTATTTTAGTCACTGAGGGACTAATTTAACAGTTAAATCGTTAATTTTAGGGACCAATTTGTTACCTTTTTGATAACTTTGGGGACCAGTTTGTCACTTTTTTCATCCAAAATTAACTATTCGATCGTTAAATTGGTCCCTCAATAACTAAAATCTAAAGTTGAGGACTGATAAATAAAAAATAAAAGGTTAGGATCAAATGTTTACTTTTGTGAAAGATTGGGGAATACTGGAGCAATTAACCAAAAAAAAATTGTGCTTGTAATGCTTATGAGACGTTTGAATGGCTTAAACGGCTTGGTAGCCTCGCTTAAAAAATAAACACCTAATTGGTTGTCTAAAAACATTAGAAACCCAAAAATTAAGAGGATTAATGTGCGGTTAATCCAGAAAAAATTGTTAGTTTTGAGTCAAAGTTAAACTGATGTAGCACGCAATGTAAAATATCCTAGACAGGAAAGAGGACACCTTAGTGAACGAGAACGAGCTTATTTCAACTCCTAACAATAACCATAAACAAATAATCAATCACATTTAACAAGAACATCCCTTTACATTCCGTGCACTCCCGGGAACTTATTTAATTGAACCTTATCATCTATGTTTGCCACCTTTGTGCATGCAAAGAAACTTGTCATTAAATTTATGATTTTCCTCCTGGTATACGGATAACGTCCTGCTTTTTGTTAACGTAAAAGATACACTAATTTGATAAAAAAAAATTAATTATCATTAAATTGTATGGGCAAGTATGGAATTTTGAGGCTTGCCCACAACCCCTGTTGTTGTTCATGTTCACTCAGATTTCTCATGATAACCTAACATGGGTATTGCTATTATGCCATGCTTTTCACAATGTTGAAAAGGATATTTATGATTTTATACCTTACATTTAGAATAATATAACCTTGAATTTTGGATGTTTTGAAAATTATATTTTTAAATTTCAAATTCATACTAAATTTTGTATTTTTTCAAAGTTAAATGTTGATTTTGACCCAATAATATTCATATTAAAATTCACCTTAATTCATCAAGATTTCACAAAAAAAAAAAATGCACATGAAATTTCATTATATTTTCGTCACATAATTTCATAATTACAAAATGTGAAATTTGCTAACGAAATTCGTTGTTTAAATATAAACTAATGAATTTTCTTGGATATTACATAAACAGCCTGAGAAAGGCTTGGTTTAAGCAAATGAGGCATGTTGCTAACATTGCAGCCGACCAAGAAAGCCTTTTGGAACAATCCCGCCCGTGTCGCTAGGCTGCAGCTTTCGCGTGAAATTGACCAAATCAAGCATCGGATTCATGTTATTGAAAGAAGCATAAGGGCATACAGCATTGAGTTAAGAGAAGAGTCAAGCACTGTCGTTGGCCTAGAAGAACATGTAGATTCATTGGTCTCACAATTGACTGCCGAGACTAGTGATCAAGATTGCTCTTGTGATTTGTTTTCCATTGTAGGAATGGAAGGCATCGGAAAGACAACTTTGGCCAAAAAAGTGTACAGCCATGGTGCTATAAAAAATGGTTTTCCTATCCGTGTGTGGATTAATTTAACTAAGAACAGTGAGGGTGTATCATTTCTAGAAGACGTAGGAAAGCAGATTCTAGGCTGGCATGATCTTAGTTTGCGAGAGAAAGAGATCAAGTCCGAAGAAGAAGAGTGCTGTGAGATGATTGATGAGCATAATTTTAATACAAATATTTTATCCCTAATCCTGTTTATTGTTGGTAATTTCTTTTTATGAATTGTTTAATTATTATTATGTTTTTCTTTTCAGGTTAATAAAATAAAGGGGAGTTAAAGCAAATAAAGTATCAATTGGAGAATTTTCTTCGTTCATGGCGGCTTCTCTTAATTTTGTTGCCTTGAACTCCTTTACGTGTTTCTAATTTTTCTTGTACTGAGGTTGAAGATGAAGCCCTATTTGATAAAGTAGTTTTCTTTTTATTCAATTAACTCCCTTAATGTGGTTTCAAATATTTAATGTTCTGTCTTCATAAGATAATTAAACTGAGATCTCTTTCATCATCAATATCAGGTATTTTTGATAGTTTGAAATTCTGTTTAATTAATCTACGCTTCGTTCTTCAAAGATTAATATAATTTCCTTTGATTCTTTGTTTTCAAATCATTGGATTTGATACCAAAAAAAAAAAAAAAAAAGCTTAGGCAATTATCCGTTGAAGTGAAGAAGGGCTAACATAAGATTTGTTTGATCCGGGCTTAGTTGTTAAATTTATTAATTGTCAATAGTTGACTACGTGTTGTCACCTTTTTTTTTTTTTTCTGGGAATTAATTGGTAATTGGAGACTTGCAAGTTTAATATTGGTGGATTCTGAAACCTTGGTGATTTTCATCTTCTGAATTCAGTTTTACTTAGTATGTGTTTATTATTTTGATCTTCTTAATTTAGTGTTTTTTTTTTCTTTTCTTTTCTTCAAGCAATTGGAATTCTCTTTAACTAGGCTGGAATAACAATCCTCTTAGGCTAAATTAATTTTCTTAATTTTTAGCACTCTCTGTGGGTTCGACCTCATTGCTTATTAATCTATATCTCAAACGATTCTTGCGCTTGCGAGTACATTAAAATTTGCACAACAATGAAGGTCTGTGATTTCGTAGTAAGGACAAGTACCTTCTAGTTCTGGACAATGTGTCAACAGAGGAAGCTTGGGATGCACTAATGAAAGTAATGGTGTTAAAGACATCAAAAGGGTGCAGAGTTTTACTCACCACGTGCGACAAGGAAATCGCTTCGCTAGCTGATCGTTGCTCGACTAACAAACTTCGTGACAGAATTCGATTGCGGACGAAGGATGAGAGCTTGAGCTTACTCAGATGGTGTATATTTCTTCAGAAGAAGAAAAAATAGCTGAAGATATTGCAAGTGGATGTATGGGCCTACCTATTTCCATTATCCGTGTTGGATACATGGTGTTGAAGCAGGAAGTCACCGCTTCTAAGGCTCTTGTGACAATGCCATTATTGAAAAGAACCTTCAGAAAAAGTGATTGAGATTTGTCTCTGCATTTGAAGCCATTGCTCGAACACTTTGAATTGTTTCCAAGGGACTTTGAAATCCCTGCAAGAAGACTAATCACTTTGTGGGTTACGGAAGGGTTGGTGCAAAAAAGTGGAGACGAGAACCAAACTCTTGAGCAAGTCGCAGAGAAGCGTCTTTCTGAGCTGATTGATCAAGGCAAGTCAAGAGAAAGGCAAGTGGGAAACTCAAGACGTGTTGCTTGTGAATAACACCTGAACTGAGTTTTTCTCCAGTTTTTGAGCGGAAAATCCAACATGTCAGCAGGTCAATTCAGAGACTTGCTCATCATGTTAACAACAAAATTCGTCCAAGTTTTTGCCTAATTCACTGTTGGTCTACAGATGATCAACTAGACAACACAAAGCTTCACTCTTTTTTCCCTTATGATCCTCAAGAAGACGATGAGCCCGGAGAAGACATAGGCTTCTTTCTTTGCATGGGGAAAAAGCTTCGTAACTATGACAGGAAATATTGTTCGATTTCTCTAGAGTACAAAGACCTTCACTCATTTCTTTCTTTTGATCCTAGAGAACAAAATGAACCCGAAGAGAAAATAGGCAATTTTCTTCGCAGGGGAATTGCGCGTGGTTACTTCCAAGGATTGCATGCACTTGATCTTGAACGCATGTTCAGGCCTGAATTGCCCAAGAACATAGGAAAACTAAAGAAGTTAAGATATTTGGGCTTAAGGTGGACTTACCTTCAGAGTATACCGTCATCTATTGGCGAATTAGTTTACCTTAAAACCTTGGATTTTAGGCACACCTATGTCCACACTCTGCCTAGCTCAGTTTGGAAATTACAAAGACTTTTAACATTTATACTTGAACCAGAGTAACCTAAGTAAATTCATGCGACATCAAAGCAGGAATTATCTAAAAAGCCTCGAAACTTTGTGGGGTGTGTTTGTGGATAGGAATAGTCATTTAAAGGATTCCTTGAACAAGATGACCAACCTTAGAAAATTAGGATTGGCATTCAACTGGATGTGAAGGAGCAAATGAAAATAGCAGATCAGATCATGAACTTTAAGAACCTCCAATCTTAAAGGCTCAGATCAATTGGCGAAAGGAGTAAACCAGGAAAGTTATTCCTGAAGCTCTCAGGCCTTGAGAATCTCTCCAGCCTAGATTTGTTTGGCATACTTGAGAATCCTTTTGTTATAGATGAATTCCTGAAGCAGCTTACTGAGCTTACCTTGTCAGCTTCTGGTCTTTCAAATGATGCAATATGTGAGCTTGGGAAACTCCTGAACCTTAAGTTGCTCTGTTTCTATTCCAAGTCCTATAGAGGAAACCACAAGATTCTCTCTGATGAGGACTTTCCTAAGCTTCTAGTATTAAGGCTATGGAAGCTAGAAGAGTTGGAAGAGTTGGTATTTTGTGAGAAAGTGCTGCGAAATCTCCGGGAGGTGGAGATTAGGTCCTGTAACAGATTGAAGGTCCCGTATGAATTAGAGAAATTAAAGACTCTACTTGAATTGAAGCTGACTAAGGTGCCTGAGGTATTTGTTTGGGAGATTGACAATAGCAAGGCAAAAATTTGGAATGACACTACTCATCGTCCATCAATCAAAGTCATCGACGACTTTTAAATTTCATGCCGAATAATAGAACTTAGGGCATGTTTGGCACACCGTATTGTATTGTATTGCATTGCATTGTATTGTGTTGTATTATATATAAAAAAAAACAAAACAATACAATGTAATATAATACAATACAATGTGCCAAACAAGCCCTTAATCTTCGATCTTACCAAATGTGGTATGGTTTTCTTTCTTTTATTCTGTGCTTATGACCTTTTCCAGTTCTACACAAAATATAAAATTTCTAAACCTGTAATTTATCAGAATTTTTTGTTTTCTTGTCAGCCGGCTTTCAACTTTTGAGTACTAATTATGACCAGTAATTGAAGAAAATCAAGTACTGTCCTGGGTTTTGTTTGATCTGAAGGGACTTTTTTTTATAAATAATACAATTTGGTTTTGGAGGGATTAAAAACAAAATGCTCTATTGCCTTTTTGTACACTCAATTTCAATATTTAAGGTTTTCAGTACCATGGACGGAGACTAAATAGTAGTGTTTAGTGCATGAACAGTGATTTACTGTATAAGTTGATGTCAAATGGATTTGAATTGAACGTGACCTACTGAAATGTAACGGAGAAGGAGCCAACCAAAAAAAAAAAAAAGGAAGGAAAATAGAGAATGGAAGCTTCAATTCTTCCCCTGCTAATCCGGCCATAATTTTTTTTCTGTACATTTTTGTTTTCATGTATTATTACCTTTTCTTTGTTCTACATGGACGAAATCTGACCATTTAGTAGGCCATTGAAAGCATTAGTTCCAAAAATAAAGCTAAGAAATCAAGACAGGAACAAAATTTATCGCAAACTTAGGAGATGATATAAATTAGTCCTTGCAAGCAGTACCACACTACTAGCATGGTCCATCACAAAATGGTAGCATCAAACAAAATGTTGTTTCTTAGAAACCATTTCAACAGAAATAATTAAGAATAAGAGGGTCATCCACAGCAAGACTAATTCATATCTAACTTTAGAAATTAAAGATTCTTTGTCCACTAAAGATGGTCAACTTGTTACAACGGACCTCCATGTTTTGTGAACAAAGAGGTACTAGATTTTTTTCCTTTTTTTTCTTTTTTAATTTTATGCCTGCAATTTGCAAAGAATATGTGGGATGGGGTGCTCTACACGAGTTCATTGTGGAATAGTCGACCGAGTATCTGAATTTTCTCATATTAAGCATACTTAATGGCCTGAAATATGGAAGAAGTACAGACTCTTTGAAGTGATTGAGCAGTTACATTTTATTGTCTTTGGAGAGAGAAATGAGCGTTGGTGATGAAAATATTTATAGATTTGAACTACAAACAATGTAAAATATTTATATGCATGTTACAATGTAAAACGATAAAAATACACTATAATATAAAATTTTATTATAATACTACATATGTTATTTAAACTCTAAAGTTAATGGTCTTCTCCCAAACAACTAAAAAACAGTAACAGCCAATATTTATTGTAAGAATAGTGGGTTCTCTCTCTAATGTTGTTTAGTCGTTTGGTTTTGCTTGACATGTCCTCTAGATTAAAATATTTTCCTGATGGTGATCTTTTTGTCCTTTTCTCTGGCCTGGCTCTGTAGCTGGTTGGATAGTTTTTCTGTTCTTTTCTTTTCTTTTCTTTTTTTCCTGACATAAAAAGATAACTGGTTGGAAAGCTTAATGAGGTTCTTGTGCCGTTGTGCACTTTTCTGTTTCAATCATCCACGCACAAAAAAGGGTGTAAAAATCAACCAAAATTAAACAGCCTTCAAATAACTTGGAATAGGGACAAAACCAAAAGTTTATTTTAAGTCCCTCCGGAGGCACAAAACAGTGCAAAACAGAACGCCATTGTTATTATAATCCTAATCAAACAGAGTTTGCCGTCTCTTGACGTTTCAACTTCAACCCCATCACAATCCCCAACTTCTCAAGGAACTTCCTCTCTCTCTCTCTCTCCCTCCTCCCCCCTCCCCCCTTGGTTGGGTCTCAAACACCGTGGCATACAAGGGAATAAGTCGACCACGCAGAACAAGGAACAGATAGTTTTTTGCATTCTTTGTGGTTTAAATACCTTAATAAAACATCGCATCGTCCAAACGAACAGCACACCCACACTTTGGAAAATGCCTTTCTTTGTCCCTTTCATAGGGCACTACCACCCTCTTAAGTTTAGTTTGACAATTTTTTTATTTATAGAAAAAAACAAGTCTGCTTGCTCTATCTTCTATAGTCAATGGGGAATCACTGCCTCCCTCTTCATCTTTTTAACAAATTTTTCTCCTTCTAACTCTTATTTCTATCATACTGAATGACCCGTGAAGAACCAGAGCCAAACCCCACCTCAGATCACATCATGGACTGGCTAGAAGATTCAGTTTCATTCCTTCCATCTTTCTTGGATGATCCGTACAGTCCCGGCGAGATCAACGGCTATCAATGGTGGGATGAGAGTCAGGACATAGGCCAAGATCTGATCAACATAAGAGATGCTTCTCTAGATAGCAGCCCTTCTGTCACTGCCACTATTACCACCACAAAACCTCCCAACCCCACCATTTCTAATAATCTCTCTCTTTCCAATTTATCCAAGAAGCGAAAATCCACGGACGAACCGATTCATTTACCGTCTCAACAGCAGAAAAACCATGGACGGCGAATAAACCAGGCCAAGGATGGTGAAACGGCAGTTGAGGAAGTGGTTACAATCAAGAAATCAGTTGGAAACAAGAGAAGTTCTGGTAGAGCTACAGGGAATAACCGTGATAACGATAATAACAACGATGGAAGGTGGGCAGAGCAGTTGCTCAACCCTTGTGCCATTGCCATCACCGAAGGAAATTTCACGCGCGTGCAACACCTCCTCTTTGTCCTCAAGGAGCTCGCCTCCCTCACGGGAGACGCCAACCACCGGCTCGCCTTCCATGGCCTCCGTGCGCTTACTCACTACATACCTTCCTCCAGCTCCTCCTCCTGCTCCGCCTCGATAGGCCCTGCAGCTTTCGCTTCCGCAGAACCGCGCTTCTTCCAGAAGTCCCTGATCAAGTTCTCCGAACTTAGCCCTTGGTTCGCCTTCCCCAATAACATCGCAAACTCCTCTGTCCTCCAACTCCTCGCCGAAGAAAATGATCGAACACGTAACCTGCACATTCTCGACATCGGGGTCTCCCACGGCGTGCAATGGCCGATACTTCTCGAGGCCCTGACACGCCGACAAGGAGGCCCCCCTCAGCTAGTTCGCATCACGGTTATCGCCGGTGCCGCCGCCGCCACCGAAAGCGACCAAAGCGTGAACACCACCCCATTTTCAATAGGCCCGCCGGGGGACAACTTCTCGTCTCGGCTTCTCGGATTCGCCAAGTCCATGAACATCAACCTACAAATCAACCGCCTGGACAATCAGCCATTACAAAACCTAAACTCCCAAATCGTCGACTCCGCCAAGGACGAAACCTTAATCATTTGCGCGCAATTCAGACTTCACCACCTGAACCACAATAACCCCGACGAAAGATCAGAATTCTTGAAATCACTTAGGAAAATGGAGCCAAAAGGGGTGATCCTAAGCGAGAACAACACGGAATGCAGCTGCAGCAACTGCGGGAACTTCGCGACGGGGTTCGCGCGGCGAGTGGAGTACTTGTGGCGGTTCCTGGACTCGACGAGCTCGGCGTTCAAAGGGCGAGAGACCGAGGAGAGGAGGCTGATGGAAGGAGAGGCGGCGAGGGCTTTGACGAATAAGGGGGAGATGAACGAAGGGAAGGAGAAATGGTGTGAGAGAATGAGAGGAGCCGGGTTCGTTGGGGAGGGTTTGGGAGAGGACGCCATTGATGGGGCTCGAGCTCTGCTGAAGAAGTACGGCGGCAATTGGGAGATGAGGGTCGATGAGAAAGATGGGTTTGCGGGATTGTGGTGGAAAGGCCAGCCTGTTTCGTTTTGTTCGTTGTGGAAGTTGGAGAAGGAAGCGAGTGACAGTTACAACCGTTAGTTTTCATTCGTACTTTTTTTTTTTTGTTCTCTGTGTTCTGTGTAGGTCTATAGGAGCATTGATTATTGAGAGATTAGAAAAGGCTCGTTGTGCAGTCTTATTATTGCTCTCTGTGATTTTTTTTTTTTTTTATGGGTTCTTTTTGCTATTATAATCATGCAGATTATCTAAAAAAAAAAAAAACAAAACAAAAAAACAAAAAGAGATATGGTTTGGCATAGTAATCTGGCTTCGACTTTGATGGCATGGTTGGGTGGCTTGAAAATCTTGTGCTCGTAAATCTATCTGTAACACAGCACATGATTAACCAAGTTATCCAAATAAAATTTAAAAAAAAAAGGGAACAAAAATATAAATAACCTGTATCTATACCCAACTGATGTTATAATTTTAGCCAAAAAGCTTTGGTACTTCGTGAAAGACTGTTCCTACCTATAAATTATTGACGCAGAGTTATTTAAGCTTTTAGCATTTCTACTCAAGGTGTAAATTGATTAGGATGAGATCTGGTGGCACATGTAATCCACTTGTTTTTCTAATCGGCGGGACTCGCCACATTGTGGAAGTTGTAACTTTATGGGGTCTACTTAGTTTACTCCACTTGAAGACCTTTGTGGCCGATCTGCCCTGTTGGAATTTGTGTGTGCACTTGCTGTATAAAAAAAATAAAAAAAGATTTGGACTAGATTGATATTGTCATCCAATTATAACATATATGAAATTTACTTCCGTTCATATATCTAGAGGCCGATTAAAATGTTCGAAAGATGAGCAAAAAAAGCAGAATTTAGGAAAGATAACACGATCTAACTGATAAAAACAAAAGTCAACAGCTGCAACATATGATTTTCTACAAGGATTGCCACGGAAAGAGCAGAATCTTACAAGAAGCTGTTTTATTCTTGCAATTAGTTTTCAAACAAAAAAAAAAAAGGACTTATCCAACTCATAGGTTGGAATCAAAAAGTTTTGGTTTAAATTTTCTCTCGTACAATTTTAATTGCTACAACGTTTTTAGTTCAACATTTGTTCAAACTTATGTTCTGAAACCGGTTCCATATCTTCTTTACCATGCATTTAGCTTTGCTCTTGCGTGGCCCTTTGAAATTTGAAACTGCTCAGTTATACCAAGATGTGCCATGAGAAACCAGACATGAGTTAGCAACTCACCACCTTGCCTCAGCTGCTGAGCATGCCGACTTCTTTGGCACTGACAAGCAGCGTAAGACAGCATTTCCACCCACACATGGCTTACCATTTCCCATTTCTTTTCCTTGTCCCACTTCAATGATCTCAAAGCCTCTGCAAGCCTGCAAGCATCGAACAACACCGATTTGCTCCGGTCGCCTTTCACTTGGAGCAGAGTTGCTCAAGCTTTCTTCGCATCTTTTACCTACCTTCTTCCTGTGAAAAATTCCTTGGCTCCTGCACGCTTGTCTTGGAACCTGGTTTGTCCGATCCCATAGGGCAGCACGAAGGGGAGGATGACCAGAAGATGCAACATGTAATCTGACAAAAGCTTGCTGATCTCTTTGGAGTTCGAGTGTTCGTTCAGTTCGGAATGGACATTCAAGTTTTCGAGATCAATCATATCAGAGTGATAGCACAGATTTGTAGCAATATGCCAAAGAAGAATGCTTTGGTCAAATTCAGTATCCTCAATGCTCCAGCCAAGTTGTTCAAAACATTTCTTGTCCTCAAGAACCCATCTTCCTCTGTGAGAACATAATTTCTTGCAAGCACTAAAATCGAAGGCGCTCATTGATTTTTCTCGGAGATGCTTGAAGATCAATTCTTTCAACTCCTTGGGAACTGTTTGGAACTCCTCATAGCGGCTCATCTCCATTATCTCGTAAATGCAGAGGATTCTCTGAAGAAGACTCCACTTGGTTGGTTTGTTGTCGATACAAAGCCTAATTAGGTTGAGCTGCGCAATCTTATTAGACCATCTCTTGGGTTCAGAAGGAGAAAGTTTTAAAATGTACTGGTACAAGAAATCCGCCACTCTGTTCCTCTGCTTGCTCAGCCAAAGCACTGCCCTGTCCGAGCAGGGTAGTAAAATGACAGCACATATTTCGAGGTGACAGCTCCAGCCAGCAGTAAGTAGGTGATGCTTATGTCCAGTCTGCGGTACGCTTGCTTCCCAATGAACAAAAAGGCAAAAACACGATGGCAGTGGACAAAAAACTGACGAATCATAGAAAGCCGCCTATGTTAGAGTGTATTGTAACCGCTTTAGTGTAAAACACATCATAGACAAATCCAAGCTCGATCTCTATCACCTTGAAAACCACGAAGCAAATGCTGTTCTGGAAGGACTTGCTGTTGACAATGTCATGGATACTGAGGATAAGGTCCACAAACAGCCGCTTGAAAAGCTCAAAGAAGTTGTAGGCGTCTCTCAAGTTATTCACGATTCGAACGTTGTCGTTTGATGGGGTGACATTGATGATGTGATCGCCTATTGTTGGAGCTTCAATGTTGTTCTCTGTCGAGACCTCAAACCCTTCTAATCTCTTCAAGTGATACTCCACCATGAATCTGGCGTAATTAGGATCTGGATCACGACGAGGGAACATCGATTTTCAAAAGTACTTGCTGCACGCACACTGCAGAACCCAATCCCGCTCTCCAAATTTGATGATCCAGGCTAGGTAGATTGGAAGTGAGAGGAAGTTTAGCACATTATGACCAGTCCAGGCTCTGATGAAGATGTAGATAGATATCTATCATTTAAAAAATACAAATTAAACCATGACTAGAATTTAGTTAAAACTTATTTTCTAGGAAAGCATAAAATAGAAGTCATCATGCCAAGGACTTAAAATTGTGCCTGTTATAGCTAAGCTGGATTGTTGACTAATTTAATTGGCTTGTATGGTTCTACATTTATAAGTGGAATCTCCAACTTGCTCTACTTTGAACACGTTTAAAATTAGGACTAAAAGATTTAAATAGGGCCTCTTGAAAAGTACAAAACTCTTTGCTTTTTCTAGTTTATTGTATGTTGAGGTTGAAGAGAGCAAGACAATGACACAAAGTAAAATCTTAGCCAATATTGTCAGCCGGATGGACTAAATTCAACTGGTGAGCATGGCTTTACGTTTGACAATATCTGATAGAGATTCAACTGTTCAAAGATAATTTCTAGTCTATTTAGGAGAGCAGTTGGAATTGTTTCTTCGGTTTAAATTTTGTAAGAGAAAACACTATAGCAAAAATGACTGGAATGGCAAGAAACGGTTAAAACCGTGATTGCCAAACTAGTTCAGTAGAGATTTGCGTTTGGTATCCTATCTGTAATTAGATGAATGACACCAAAAGATTCCATACACAGAGCCAAAGATTTAAGGATTAAAAAGGTTTAACAAAAACGACCTCATTAGATTCTTCTTATAAGTCTTTTAACATTCAACGCCAGTCCTTGAGTGCAGGAAATCTGATTGCGAAAGCCACAACTAGACAACGACAGTCTTACATGTAAGTTTTGCAAATTTCTTTGCCAGTATTTTTTTTTTTTTGGCCAGTTTCAATGCTCAGTACACTCCGTTTTCAATCTCCTTTTCTCCATTCTTTTCAATACTGAGAACACTTCATTATTGAACCATAAATGCCTCTGAATTTTCGGAATGAATTGATATGAGACCAAGAACAATGACATGTTTTTTAGTTTCTTTCAGCAATTTAAATCCATCTGGTCTCTGATTAAATCAACTACAAATAGTCTTGCCATTAAAAAAACAACCTGCATCTAACATTTAAGCAATGAAATTTAATCACGGAGAAGCGGAAACTCCACCAACGCGTTTCCATTTATTCTGTTCAATCTTGAACATGAAAAATTGCAATTTGAAAAATGATGAGATCATAACAAGTGGAACACTGGAAAGGTAGATTAAAAAAACAGAGAATCTAAAGGCCTCGCTGTAGTCACCAACAAGCACGTGCATCGTTACTGTTCAAATGCCTCCCTATGATTTGTTGATGCATGAAATGGATGAGTACAACTGATCAAATGAGGATGAAGTAGTACTTGTCAGTTGGAGGAGGGTAGCAAATTCAAAGACCAAGAATCAAGAGAAAGAGAAGAAAATAACTACAGCGAAGACTTAATAAATGCCTAACCTGTGACGGGATCAGGATTTAAACTTGCAATGCACTAGCTTCCTCTTCGTTGCATGGATTTTCTCCGGTTCCCATTTTGTTTCTAATGATTTTTGGACAGTGAGATATTGTGTCCGGAGAATTCTCCTTTGCTGCCGCAAATTCATTCTCGATGGTGTTTTCATCAGGCATATCTTTTAAGGTCAACACCTGGAGAACCTTTAAGTTGGTTAACCCAGTAATGAACGCCAATTTCCTGCGGGATCTAACCTCAAACTCCCTCAGCTTTTTCATGGCTCCAACCTCCACGGCCAGTTTCTCCAAATTTGGCAGATTCCACATGCGCAGAACCAGGAGCTGTGGAAAGTGATCTTTGGAGCAAACCATGCTTGCTCCCTGATAAGAACCGGAGAGGAAAGAGAGAAATTTAAGATTTGGAAGCTTCCCTAGCTTTGACATAGGGTCTTCCGAAAGACCAGAAGCAGATAAGGTAAGTTCAATGAGGCTTTTTGGTAGCTCAGTTATGATGGCAGACTTTTCTAGGATTCCCAACAAATATATGCGGGTGAGCTTCTCAAGTTTCTTAAAAGACTTCAACTTTAGATCCTGAGGCTTGCCCGTTTCGTCAATTGATCTCAAAGTCAAGGTTCTTAGGGTAATCCCCTTTACCAAGTCCTTTTGCTGCTCTACCGGCAGCTGGAATATTGTTATCCCCAACTTGCGGAGGCTCTGAAACTTGACCAGATTGTTGGCCAAATCACTTCCCTCGTGATCAAGAAATACGCTGCACAACTTCTGTAGATTCTTCATGGAAATGGCACTTCGATGAGGCATGATTTTGATTCGACGGCTCTGGTTCAAGTAGAGGTTCCTAAGTTTCTTCAGTTTCCATGAGGAAGTAGGGAGCTCCCTCACATATGTATGCTTTAAATCAAGGGTTTGGAGTTGCAAAAAACTGCCTATAAATTCTGAAAGATTTTCTAGGTAAGTCCACCTTAGTCCTAGATATGTCAGCTTCTTTAATTTCCCTATGCTGCTTGGCAAGTGAGGTCTGAACGCGCCTTCAAGATCAAGAACTAGCAAGTCTTCAAAGCGATGACTAGCAATGCCCTTGAGGAGAAACTTGCCTAAGTCTTCACCAGGCTCATTTCCTTCTCGGGTATCAAAGAATATGATGGATCGGGGATATTTTTCCTTTGGAAAAACAATATCCGAGTTGAGACCATGAACGCTGTGACCGGAGCTAGCATCCTTGTTGTTGAAACAATAAGCAAGTTGCCCATCAAAACTCAAAAATAGAGACCACAAGCGAGCTCTGGCCATGTTCTTTCGCATGTTGCACAACCAATTCTTTTGCAAAGCGTTTGGAAAGCGGCACGTCTTGACATTCCCGTTACTCTCTCTCTCAACTACTTGGATCATGTTATGATCAACCAACTCCAGAAGATACCTGTACGCCACATTTTCTCGAGTTTTTTCCTCCTGAACATCTCCATCACTATGTAGAACTTGTTTTGATTGATCATTAGCAATGTCTTCACTTCCAAACAATCCTGAAGCAACCCATAGAGCTACTAATCTCCTCGAAGGAATTTCAAAGTCCCTAGGGAAGAAGTCACAGTAAGAAAAACACTTATCAAGAATCGGATTGGACTGAAAGCCCTCTTTGTTGATTTCCCAAGTCTCAGACCATGGACCCTGAGAGGCATAACCACTCTCAAGAACCTTGACAACTTGTCTTCGGTGAGGCTCTTCCCAGACAATAGATATCCAAGGCGTAGAATGGCAAGTGGCAGGCCTCCGGTCCTCGCTACTTCTTTCTTTGCAAGTGATCTAATTTTCCCTTTATTCTCGGGAGAGAAAGAAAACATCTGTGTGAAACACTCCCAGCTCTCTTCTCCTGTTCGTAGCCGAAGTCTATGGATGTTGCCGCTGTCATCGCTTAGGCTAGCACATAAAGCCAACACCCTGCTGCATGTTGTGATAATAATAACACTCTTGCTTTCATCTGGGAATGCTTGTTTCAGTACATCCCAAGCTTCTGTTGGCCGAAGATCATCCAGAACCACAAGGTAAACCTGCTTCTTCAAGAAATCACGAATTTCCTCGATCCAAAATTGTTTCTCGCACCCTTTGTCCCGGGTCTCCAAGATCTGGCCTCTAACGTATTTGAGAAGTAGACTTTCATCGGACTAATGTTCTCCATGTGTTAATGAAATGAAACGACAGATTTTAAAGCGCTTGAGAATGGATCTATGATTACAGATTTCCTTAGCCAGAGTTGTCTTACCAATCCCTTTGGTCCCCACAATCGAAATGACAGATAGATTTCCGCCACCCCCATCGTTATTACTCGTGGTTAGCCTTGAAACCAATTTATGTACGTCCTCCTCCAGACCAACAACCGAGCAGGAATCTTCAATCACCTGGATGGTGCACACCTGTGCCGTTTGTGAAGGAGATTGGCTGCTTCGTGGATTTTTTTAATTTCAAATAGTAGCTTCGATGTTGATGCTTCCACACATCTCTGTGCTTCGGAGGCTATTATCGTTTGTAGATGGAAGCAAGCCATTCTAGCGTGCCTTGCACCTTGGGTTTCTTTCTCACCTTTCAAAAGTTGTTGGATATGCTCCATTCTTTTACACAACAAACTGATGCTGCGTTGCGGTTCTTGAGAGTACTCTGCAGTACTTTTAGGCACCTGCCTGCGGATGCTGTCTAGAGCTATTGAAATACCTCCATCATCCATGCACTGGAGACGTTGTCGGACGTGTGCTTGGACTCTTCTGATAAATCTAAGACCGTATCTGTCTTTTGCTTCAAGAAGATCAGAGTACCTACAATCAAAATAGATTATGCCTTTCTTAAGTTGCACTTTGCCATCCAATTGCGCAGACCGAAAGCAACGGGCCACCTCACTATTTTCGCTTCCTGTTCTGAGTTGGTGTTGATTGCTTCATCAGCTTCCCCAATGACATCTTCCGCTTCCTTCATCCAGGCCTTTTCTATCTCGCTTTCAAGTTTGAACCACCACAAATCTTTCACGAAAGCCTGTAGAAGCTTCATTTTGATGACCGTGAACTGCAATTGATCTGCCAATTCCCCGCTTATCAAGTTTTGGTCTTGAGTGCTGGTGAGTGGTTCAAGAGCCAAAGCCATTGTGAGACTAAAAGGCACCTTGGAAATTTGTAACTTGTTCTCGATCTTGCCAATAGGCCTGTCCTGCAATGTTCTAAGTGTGTTCCTCGACTGCTCTAGTAATCTGCACAACTTTTTGGTTAATTCTTTCTGCTCCATAAGATGCTTGTTTATCTCTTCCATTGTTCACCTCATTCCGAGTGCAAGGTCAACTCTTGACATCAGATTCAGGATGATGAAAAGATAGCTGTTGAGCAATGCTCTAATGGCCATCAAATTCTCAAAATGTTGAACACATCACTAGGCTTCCCAAACCACATTCCATGCTTTGCTCACCCACCGTGTCTCGATTTCTTGCAGCGGTCGAGTTATTCCTTCCAGGTTCAGCTCCAAGTCGCCGAACTCACTTGCTCTCTTTTTTGTTTCTTCCATTGAGTCTTTAACTTTCTGAATATCCCTTGAAAGAGCATCCAGAAAGCTCCAGTGCCTCTTCACCCACTTGTACTTTTCCTCCAAGTATTTGTGAAATCTATAGCCCATGATGACGATGAGAATGTAACTGCCGCAGATGACAAAAGGGAGGCATCGGATAACAGAAGCCACGAGGTCATCCATCATGGTAAAAGTCAGTGTGGCCAATGAATTTCTTCCTGATCAGAGTTTTTATCAAGTGACAGAAATAAATATCAAGTGCTCAGTTTCTTTTTCAATGAAAAGAAAACAGATGAGAATGTAGCTGCTGATTTAGGAAGAAAAACAACCAAATAGAAACAAAGTGTTGGGACGCTTCTTCACACGCTGAAGCTAAGGCTTTAGTTGAGCCATAGACAAAGTGAAATGAAAGACCTGATTATTTTCTACTTTTTCATCAATATTTTTTTATGCATACATGAATTATTGTTATTGTATGACCCATTCACTCAAAGGCAAAGGCAGAAACACAACGCCGCGGCACTTGAAAGCAGTGCTGCGGTGTTACAATTTAGGGCCGCGGCGTTTGAAAGTAGCCCCGTGGCGCTTCAAATCAGTGCACGAGCGCCGTAGCACTCCGATTAGGCTTAAACGCGTATTTCGTGTTTTTATGCATTTTTGGGTTATTTTTTGCTAAGGTTTGAGTCTTCATACATATAAATACATCATATTTTTTATAGTTTAAAATGAGTCACATTAGAGAGTCGCAAAATATCATAGAGATTGGATCGCACAACGAGGTTTTTTTTATGGCAAGTGAAGATGCAGGCTGTTATGGCGCAGATGGATCTTGATAATGCTCTATTAGGTTTCGATAAGATGCCTTCATCATAGACGAAAGAGGAAAAAGAGCATAAGGACCGAAAGGCTTTGTCCCAAATACACCTTTATAAAAAAAAATCAAATTTTGTAGGATGTACTGAAGGAGAAGACCGTTGTTGCTTTATGGCTCAAACTGGAGCAATTATGCATGACGAAGAGTCTGACTAGCAAAATTCATTTAAAGCAGCATCTATACTCCCACTGAATGTCTGAAGATACGTCTCTTGAGGATCACTTAATTGTGTTTAAGGAGATTGTGTCTGATTTGGAGGCTATGGAAGTTAAGTATAATGAAAAAGACCTTAAGTTAATTTTATTATGTTCATTGCTCTCATCGTATGCCACATTTAGGGATACTATCTTGTATAGTTAGGACACTCTTACCCTAGATGAGGTTTATAAGGCTTTATTTTCTAAAAAAAAGATGAAGTAGTTAGTGACTGGATCTGAAACATAAGGAGAAGTTATAGTTGTTAAAGGTAGAACCCAAGAGAGAAGTTCTGGGACTGAGAATAGAGGTAGGTCTAAATCCAGAAATAAGGAAAAGTTCTGTAACTATTGCAAGAAGAAAGGGCACATTAAAACTGAATGTTATAAGCTATAGAATAAAAACAAGAGGGTTGAAAATTAGAAGGGGAAGAAACCGGATGCCGATAAGGCTAGTGTCATTGAAGAAGTTTCTGGTGGTGAGCTTTTGGTAATTTCTGATGGTGATTCTAAACCTTGTGAGGATTAGGTTCTTGACTCTACATATACGTCTCATATGTGTCCCAATCGGGACTGGTTTTCAACATATGAGACGGTTCCTAAGGGCTCTGTTTTAATGGGAAACAATGCCCTATGCAAGGTTGCTAGTATTGGTACTATCAGAATTAAGATGCATGATGTCATAGCGAGGACACTAGATGATGTAATGCATGTCCCCGATCTTAAGAGGAATTTAATTTCCTTAGGTACTCTTGATGCTAAAGGGTATAAGTACATCGGTGAAGGTGGAGTTCTGAAAGTCAGTAAAGGCGCTCTTGTGATGATGAAAGGGCAGAAGAAGACTGCTGGTTTGTATGTTCTACAGGGTACTACAGTTGTTGACAATGCAAAAGTTTCTACATCTACTATGTCTAATAGTGATCTCACTAAGTTATGGCATATGCGACTAGGGCATATGAGTGAGCTTGGGATGGCAAAATTGAGTAAGTGAGGGCTCCTTAATGGACAATGCACAAGCAAGATGGAGTTCTGTGAGCACTGTGTGTTTGGAAAGTAGAAGAGAGTTCGATTTGGCAAAGGCATTCACAACACAAAAGATATTTTAGAGTATGTTTATTCTAATATTTGGGGACCGTCTACTGTTCCTTCTTATGGTGGTGCTAATTATATGCTTACCATCATTGACGACTATTCTAGAAAGGTATAGACATTCTTTTTAAAGCAGAAAAATAATGTCTTTGCTACATTTAAAGATTGGAAGACCATGGTAGAAAAGCAAACCGGTAAGCCAGTTAAATGTCTCCGCATTGATAATGGCTTGGAGTTTTATTCAAATAAATTTAATACCTTTTGTAAGTCAGAGGGAATTCTGAGGGACTTAATAGTCTAACGTACTCCGCAGCAAAATGGTGTGGCCGAGAGGATGAACAAGACGTTGATGGAGAAAGTGCGCTACATACTCTCCAATGCTGGGCTACCTAAGTCATTTTGGTCTGAAACCACTTCTACGGCTTGCTATTTGGTCAGTCGCTTCCTTCCATCACTATTAACAAGAAGACACCATAAGAGATGTGGTCAGGAGAACCTGCAGATTACTCTAATTTAAGAATTTTCGGCTGTCCTGCTTATGCTCATATTGACAATGGAAAGTTGGAGCCTAGATTTATGAAGTGCAAATTTCTTGGTTATAAGCTTGGAGTTAAAGGCTATAAGTTATGGTGCCCAGAAACCAAGAAAGTTATTATTAGTAGAGATGTTGTGTTTAATGAGACTTTCATGTTACGTGGGACATCTACTACGGGGTCTAGTGATGTTGATAAAGAGAGATCTCCCAGACAGGTGAAGATTTTAGATTGAGACAGGTACATCATCCAATTCGACTTTCAGTCAAGTTTAGAGAGTCAATTCGACTTCCCGTGAGTTGAAGATGCTAGGTACAAGGCTAGACTGGTTGTAAAAGGATACAGTTAGGTTCCAGGTGTTGACTTTATAGATGTTTTTTCTCCTGTGGTTAAGCATAGCTCAATTTGAGCCTTGCTTGGTAGTGTGGCCACTCATGATCTTGAGCTTGAGCAGTTAGATGTGAAGACTGTATTTTTGCATGGAGAGCTTGAGGAAGACATTTACATGTAGCAACCTAAGAGTTTCATTTTTACAGGTAAAGAAGACTATGTTTGCTCATTGAAAAAGTCTCTTTACAGTTTGAAACAGTCTCCTAGGCAGTGGTATAAGAGATTTGACTCATTTATGACCGCTTATGAGTTTAAAAGGAGTAGCTATGATAGCTGTGTCTGCTTAAGAAGGGTGATGATGGGCCTTTTGTTTATTTGCTCTTATGTGTTGATGATATATTGATTGTTGCTAAGGATAAAAGAGAGATTAAGAAGTTAAAGGCTCAACTCAATAGAGAGTTTGAGATGAAGAACTTGGGGGCTGTCAAGAAGATTCTCGGGATGGAGATTTTGAGAAATAGAGAGACAAGTAAGCTATATCTGAGTCAGAAAAGATACATCGAAAAATTTTTGCACAGATTCAACATGCAGAAAGCAAAACTAGTAAGCACCTCGTTAGCAGCACATTTTAGACTTTCAGCTGCATTAGCTCCACAGTCAGATGATGAGATTGAGTACATGTCACGTGTTCCATACTTCAGTGCAGTCAGTTCTCTCATGTATGCTATGGTATGTTCTCGCCCAGATTTATCATATGCAGTTAATGTAATTAGTAGATACATGGCTAATCTAGGTAAAGAGCACTGGAAAGCGGTGCAATGGATTCTCAGATACTTGCATGGTATTACTGATGTTTGTTTCCACTTTGGGAGGACTAGAGATGGTGTTGTGGGATATGTTGATTCTAATTTTGCTGGAGACTTGGATAAGAGGAGGTCGCTTACTGAGTATGTGTTTACAGTTGGTGATTGTGCTATCAGTTGGAAGGCTACCTTGCAAGCTACTGTTGCTTTGTCTACTACTGAGGCTGAATATATGGCTATTATAAAGGCTTTCAAAGAAGCTATTCGATTGAAAGGCATATTTGGAGAACTCAGTGAAGACTTGCAGACATCTATGGTGATGTGTGACAATCAGAGTGCTATTTTCCTCACTAAAGATCAAATGTTTCATGAGAGGATGAAGCACATTGTCGTTCATTATCACTTTGTCCTTGATATTGTTGCTTGTGGTGATATCGTTGTGAGCAAAATTAGTACACATGATAATCTTGACAATATGATGACTAAGTCATTACCTACGACTAAGTTTGAGCATTACTTGAACTTGGTTGGAGTTCATACTCATGCCGGTTAGTTGCCCGTTGGGGCTTTGTGGAAGAGGTGGAGAATCTGATTAATCACATGTTAGAGTTTTTTATGGTGGATTTTTTGTCAAGGTGGAGATTGTTTTTGTGTGACCCAAAACCCACTCGAAGGCAAAGGCAGAAACACAGCACCGTGGCGCTACAATTCGGGTCCACGGCGCTTGAAAGTAGCGCCGCGGTGCTTCAAATCGGCGCATAAGCGCCGCGGCACTCCGATTCGACCTGAACATGTATTTCGTATTTTTACTTGTTTTTGGGTTTTTTTGGCTAGGGTTTGAGTCCCCATATATATAAATACATCATATTCTCTATAGTTTAAAGTGGGTTACATTAGAGAGTCACAAAATATCATAGAGATCATAGTATTGAGAGTGACACAGAGAACTCAGTCTTGTGAGTTTGTGAGTGATTGAGTGAGTGAATTTCTGTATTTGAGTACTCTAAATACCGTTGTAATTTTTGTTTTGTGATTAGTGGATTACTTCTTCTCTATCTGTAGTTTTTTCACCCTTCGTTAAGGTTTTTTCACGTAAAATCTTGTGTGTAATTTTTCTCTTTTTCTTGTTGCTTATTGCTTTGATTTCTAACAATTATGTATCAAATTATTCTAGTATTCTAAATACTGAACTCACTTACATTGAACAAATTAGCATTCAACGGATTTCACGACAATTTCTTCACCAAATCCTGTAAAGAAATGTGGAGTTACGTCCCACAATAATTTCTTTGACCAAGTTTAATTATAAAACTCCTGAAATTTCAGACTCATTCCAAATTTCATTCTTGTACCATGTGAACGAGGAATCTCATTCCTGAAGTCCATCACAAATTTTACTAGTATTAAATTGTTAAATTAATAATGGGTTCAGATTATGAAGGCGCTTGACTGAACTCAAATTTCACTAGAAATTTTAATTAAAAACTAACTTAAATTTGAAAACTGTTCTAAGAGAATCAATTACTATATAGGGATCACAACATGTAGCATTAATTACAAATCTAAGACTATGTTTTAGTCTTTGTTTGGCATCTCGTTTAGAACCGAACAATGTAAAGTAAAAAACAAAAATTTACTACAATATAACGATCTCCCATGCTACAGTTTTCAAACTAACAGTTTCAGTTTCAATGACTCAACTAAACACTCCTTT
This sequence comes from Artocarpus hirsutus, assembly GCA_946598075.1. Taxonomy (NCBI): domain Eukaryota; kingdom Viridiplantae; phylum Streptophyta; class Magnoliopsida; order Rosales; family Moraceae; genus Artocarpus; species Artocarpus hirsutus. Next base: position 92,504 of record CAMOHE010045761.1, on the reverse strand, counting down.
AATGTTGTGTGATTACTACATAAGATTTTTTTTTTCTCGACATACAGAGCTAGATGAAGCCATTGGTTCAAATCGGTATCAATCTTGATGTTCATCCAATAAATCTCCATTCCACTTTTTCTTTTTCATTTTTTAACAGGTAAATCTTGATAAGATGTATTTGTTTTGCTTGCATGCAATAATCAAAAAATAATTCTTTATAACATCTATCATTTACGGAACCATTTCTATAAATATATTTTTATTAAGTGGACATGGCTTGTATTTAAAAAATAGTACTTAATTGGCATCTGTAGCAGGGTGTTTATACAGGAAGACTTCTCGAATTGACTTCAAAGTCTTTCTTTAGTGTTTTGATACATAACTCATCTTCATGTCTTTATCTCGATGAATATATTCTGATTAGATTTAAATATGGTTCTTGTTACAAGTTGATTTATTATATGCGTCATAAGAGTTTTGAAGTGGGTGGAATCTAGTGACTGATTCATACTACGTGGAAATTATGGAAACAGGAATATTTTTTAGGTCAATGAACTGTTTTCTCTATCGATGAATATTGAACTTCTAGGCGATTATACGTAAGAAAACTACTCTTATGGATGGAGAATAATATATATATATATATATATATATATATATATGTCTTTATCAGGAAGAGAAGAAAGAAGTTGTAGGCAATGGTGACTGTGATCCAGCTTTTTGTACAAGGCGAGATCGAACCTGCAGCAAAGCCCTGTGCCACTTGGCATCTAGACCAAACGGTTTTAGGCTAATGTTGATTCATCTTAAGCGACCATCTTTGGCCTAAAAAGAAGTCTGCAAGACGTATAATATTGGGATCAAGCAACAGATTCCTAAGCACAGTTAGAAACGTATAAGTTGTATCCTTAAAAGTGTGCCCGAGTAAATTGACTAGTAGGTTTTGCTTTAGTTCAAGTGGTTATGTGCGTGGGTACGTGCATGTGTCCATAGTTCGAACTTTGGTGTTTCATTTCTTTATTAAAATCAATAAATAAATAAATAAATAATTGACTAGTAGGTTTGCTTACAAACAACTAATGGAAAAAAAAAAATGTTTGCTTTCAAGAACAATGATGAGAAAGTCGTGGTTTGCCATGTGATGATGTTTTGAGGATAGCCTCAGATGCAAAATGAAATGAAAATGGTTCCTGTCGTTCACTTGAGAAAAAACATTGGGAAGTTTATGACTTGTTGGTGCATTTTGTAAAGTTTGCTTTTGGCAATCATAATTTCTTTTGTATTTTGCAATTTTCTGTCGTTGCATACGGAAACAATCTGTCGTTTTTATTTAATTGCTTTTCATGGCTTGTTAACTCTGGATCTTTCAAGCCATGACCGTCATCAATTTGAAACTTCTAAATTGGAGGCAAGTGCCTTGAAGAAATACCTCATTTGTGGTCAAATTTTAAAAAGGTCCACTTTTGATGTCGTATCAAAGATAAAAACGACATTAATATTGCGTGATTTCATCACCAGAGTTATGACAGCATTTATTATTATTATTTTTTGGTGCTAAGTCAACTGTTTCTAGTTAATCAAAGTTAACTTGAGCATTCTTATTAGAAAATTTTGTTTTAAGCTTAAAAATGAATTTTTTTTCAACTAAAAATTGTAAATATACTCTAAGTTTAAAAATATTACAATCCATTTGCCTCTAAACATACAAAAAAAAATTACATTATATTTACTAAATTAGCATTCCGTTACATAACTTGTCTGTTATACTTTTTTTTTCCAATATTACATATTCATCATGTCTAATATGTATAGCAGAAGTTTTACTGTAGTGGTATCTATATCTTAACTGTACACTTGTCCTTTCACCATTGCCAGCTCTATATTGGTACTATGCTGGCCTCTTGGCTGGATTTCCTATAGCATAAACAACTAAGTGAGCTATTGTTCAGTAAGTCCAAATATAGCCCACAAGATTATTTTTAAGCTAATTTGTATGATCAAATTATGCTCATTCATGAACTTCTATTATAACTTATACTTAACTTAATTACGGCCCAAGTGTTTGTACTAAATGCATATAAAGGTCGTCGTAACATTGAGACTGCAACTTAACTTAGAACTCCCCTTGTATCGGGAGGTTGGTACAACACTTCCTTATGTTCTTTAGTGTGTCATTTACCCATTTTTTAGATTATGGTTTTATACCATGCATAATGCTTAACTAACTTATATAGAGGATACTATCAAAGTAATATTTTATTTTTAATACTTTTTGAGATTTATTATCCGCACTGTAGGTGAGATTTGGTACTTACTTGTTAATTGCACCGTACTTAATCAATTTTTTTCCCGTCCCCTTCAGGAATCACCTTCATGTCCTACTTGGACAATTTTTTGTTATTAACAATTTTACTTACTATGGATCTTCTAGTCAATAGCTAAACATAAACGCTAATTACCAACTTTGGTTATTAGCGGGTTTAAAAACTTGGACATACAGAACTTATTTGCCTATCTACAAATGCTTTCCCATCACCCATAGAGCAAGGGAAAAATTTTCCATTATAGCCCTTGCTCTATTTTGAGCGTTTTAGGTCCATTCGGCCTTTTTGCAAAAGTTACATTTTTTGCAAAAATAGTGGATGACGGAATGGACTCAAGATAAGTCCACCTTTAGCCTAGATACTTCAACTTCTGTAGTTTTCTTATTGTGTCAGGCAATTCAGGTCTAAATACACCTTCAAGATCGAGGACCAGCAGTTGTTGGAAGTAACCACATCCAATGCCCCCGGAGGAAAGTTGCCTATATCTTCTCCAGGTTCATTTCCTTCTCTAGTATCAACAGAGATAAAAGAGTTGAGATCTTCGTAGCTTTCTATATTCTTTGTTATTGCTGTGTTGTGGCCGTGAAGAAGGCAGAACTTTTGTCATTTTTATTTAAGGGATAGACAAGTCTCTGAGATAACATAATGCCCTCTTGCCGGAATTTTTCGAACCAAAATCTTGGCAGTGCAATTCTCAAGCAACATGTCTTGACTTTTCCGTTTGGCTTTCTTTGACTACCTGAACACAAGCATTTTCAATCAACTGCGAAAGATACATGTATGCAACTTCTTCACGAGTTCTTGCATCCACTGCATCTATTTGAACGAGCCATTCTGCCACCCATAACGCAATTATTCTCCTAGCAGGGATTTCAAAGTTCTCTGGGAATTCGCCGAAGCAGTAAAGGCATTCTCTTAGACGCGTAGGTAAGTCTTTAATTAGATGTCCAACTTTCCTACCTTTGGAAATTCGAAAATTTCAGTTATACCAAGATGTTCGATGAGCATCCAAACATGAGTGAGCAGCTCACCGCCTCGCCTTAGTTGCTGGGCGTGCTGATGTGGTTGACACTGAGCAGCAGCGTAGCATAGTATTTCCACCCAAACCTGGCTTATTAGTTTTCACATCTTTTCCTTGTTCCAGTTTTGTTCATTGTCAAGATATAGCAAATTTTTTGCAAGAATGCAGGCATCGAACAGCTTTGATTTGCTTCTGTTTCCTTTCACTTGAGATGCAGGATGGTCAGTTCTCACGTTGAGCAATGCATTGCAAGCCGCCTTCTTGACATCCTTTCTGAGTTCTATGTCTTTGAAAAATCTAATGGCCTCGGCACGTTTGTCCTGGAACTGAACCCAGATTCGTCCAATTCCATCGGGCAGCATGAAGGAACGTATGACTAGAATGTACAACATATATTCGGACAACAACTTGCTCATCTCTTTAAAACCCGTATGACCAACAGAGTATGCTTCTTCATCCAGGTCATGGTTATAAAACAGACCTGTAGTAATATGCCAAAGGAGAATGCTTTATTCAAATAGAGGCTCCTGAATGCTCCAGCCAAGTCTAGCAACGCATCCCTCATTCACAAGAACCCAACGGCCCCTCTCGGTACTTAATTCCTTGCAGGTGCTAAAATCTGAGGCTGTCATTGATTTGTTAAGAATCTGCTTGAAGATTAATTCCTTCAACTCATTAGGGATGCTTACAAAATTCCTATAGAAGTACTTTTGAATTGACTGGTCCGAAACGCTATGGACCTTACGGACTAAACGGCACTTTCCAGGCTTAACTTTTAAGAAAAACTTATTAGGTTGTGCTGTCCGGTATTATTGAACCACCTCTTGTTTCTGGATGGTAAACTTGGTGAAACAGCTTTGTATAAGAGATGATCTGAGTCATCTTAATGCCTTGCCTGCTTTCAAGCAGGCAAACAAACTAATTTGCAGCCTCACCTTCTTTGCCACCAATGTGTGAGATTGTGCTCCCTCCTTTAACCGCAGTACCAACTTGAAAGTACTGTTTGTTCAAGCTTAAAAAAAAAAGTGATTAATCCGATTCCGTTGATGGGATGGTTCTACGTTTTATTCACTTTTCAGTCGTTTTTTATAGTATCCTTTATTCGGAAATGGTGGGAAACCTTGGAAAAAAATATAAAAGATGTGCATCAGATAAAAAAAAATTATAAAAATTAACATTTGCTACAAAGCTATCTCACTTCTGAATTCCATTAGAAAATTTACAAGTAATGAATTGTAGGCGCTAATACTGTGTCACGTTCGATCGAACACAAATCTTACCCGAAAGTTCTGTGAGCAACTGACTTAACAGCTTGGAACAGTACCAGGAGAATCCATCACTATATCTTGATTACTGCGTAGAGCATTGCTCCAGATTCCAAGGCTGCCCCTTCAACGTTCTGAGATTTCTAGACAACATTTTTTTTTTTATGGAAAGTTGGTTCAAATCCGTAATAATCTTGGTGTTCATCCAACATCTCTCTCTGCTTTTTTATCTTGATAAATTATATTTGTTTTACTGGTATTCAAGAAATCAACAATAACTTTATGACAGCTATGGAACCATTTATATAAATATATATTTGTATATCCAGACATAGCCTGTATTTAAATATGATCATGGCTGGACTTAATTGGCGTCTGTAGCAGAGTGTTTATAGCTGCAAACTATAAAGTAATAGTTTAAAAGAAGACATTATATGATTGAGGAAGAGGAAGACTTTTTAGATATTGGCTTCCAAGTCTTTAGATATTGACTTCCAAGTCTTTCTTAAGTATTAGTGGGAAGACGTCAATTGATCCACATGTATGTGGTATGTCAATAATTTAAAAAAAAAAAATCATTCAAGCATTTTACGTTGGGAAAAATTTTGTTAGACCAGGATGTGGTGAAAACATATTTGTCTTTGAACCATTAGATTGACTTGAAATTAACATAACATGCAAAAAAAAAAAAAAATTGCTGAGAAGCTAATTTATTTTGTTTCACGTTGAAGGGAAAAAGTTTCAGCTTTCTGCCAATATATTTCGTGCTTTTTTTTTTATGCCGGAATGACGAGGTTCAATCCCAAGAATTTGTTTACACCAAACGAGTTCAATCATCAATGGGTCATGTGATAAAGAAATTACAAGAGTATGACAAAGTAGTGCACAATTATGCGGTCTAAAAAAGTTTTAGGCCCACTTGCTCAACTTTCTTTTTTTTTTTTTTTTTTGTTGATATGTGAGGTCAGGAAATCGTATTTTAAAACCATTGCTTCCGATGGTATATATAATATATGTGCGACTTGCTCGTCGATATACTAGCTATAATGTTATGTGTTGATTCAATTCTCACATGATAAGAATTATTTGAAGATTGAGTTATACGACAAGTCGTCTGGAGCGTCAGTTTTACTGTGATATGTCGTCTGAATTAAACGCATGCGTTTTATCAAGTGGGGAAGAGTAGTTCTTGCTGACGTGGACTTCAACAGTGTAAGAAGAACTCTGATTGGATGCTCTCTATTGGTCATTAGTCTTATAAATTAGTACTACAAATTTGTTGTAAAAACAGTTAGCAATTTTATTCTTTGTTTTAGAGAGAGAAATTTGAGAGATTGATCTTGTCACAGAAAGAGCCTAGAGAGAGAGTAATTCTAGAGTGGGAAAGGGTGAGAGAAAAGGCGTAGAGAAAAGGCGTATTTTCTCAGGTTTTCCTGCAAGTTTTTCTCTCGGGAAAGAGCTTGGGATTTCTAAAGATTGATTTTTGTTCAATTCTCTTGTAAACTTTACTAAGCATTTTCTCTAAGGAGTTTGCGGGGATGTAGGCAATTATTTAGCCGAACCTTGATAACAAATTCCTTGTGTTCTTGCTTTACTAGTTTTGGTTCTTGCTTGAAATTAGGTGTTGGATCAATTTCCAACATTATGTGATATGTAATGTCAGGTACTAGCATTGGTAATTAGTGATCTTCGGCATTTTATTTTTAGAAGACAAATTTAAGGCATAAATCATAATTAGCAACCCCAGTCATAATTTCCATCTTCTAGTCTAATCTATCATGTTTTGTCGCAGCCATTACATGCAGGACGTGACAGTGGATGTTTTGTCCTAAAGAAAAAGTTGGCAACAAAGCCTAGCTTAAAAAAATAAAAAATAAAAATAAAACACACACAAAAAATTAAGCAGTCTATAACGGATATAATTCATAGCAATTAAGAAATCAGATGGAATTATATAGAAAAAATGCAATTCATTTGAAATCCATAAATGACTAATTCGAAGAATCCCAACAAGCTCGAACAGTTATTATAACCACAAAGCAATCCAAAACCAAACCACAAGCTAGCTTGCTCATTATACAAAAGTAATAATAATAAAAAAAGATAACAGATAATTTTGATGACAAATGTTTTTTTTTTTTTGGTGGTGGGGACTGACGGGACATATAAAACTTTTTTATAAACAGCTCCTCAACTCTTATGAGGTTCTCTTATGAGGTTTATCCAACCATATGAAGTCAATCTATGAAAAGTCCAAAGTCGAGACAAATGAATATTCAATATCTAATAATAAGGGCCTTAGTTTTTGCCACCAAGAACGCCCTTGAGCTTCTTCACTTGAGCATCGTCAAGGAATGTGGTCTTCTCCACCAAAAGAGAGGCCAAGTCATTAGCAAACAAAGCAAAGTCCAGGATTTGAAGCCCCGGGCTGGGGTTACTGAAGAAAACAAGAGCCAATGCATGAGTCTTGTGGTTATTCAACTGAAAATGCAACAACCCTTGTGGGAAAACCATGATGTCTCCCTTCTTAAGTGACTTTACGTAAGGTACATTGGCCGAGCTGGATACAAAGCCAGCCGTTATTCTTCCATGCAACACCACCAAAATCTCGTTGGCGGCAGGGTGGGTGTGGAATGGGATGACCCCGCCCGGCGCAAGGTCTAGCCGGGCCGCTGACAGACCCAACCCATTCACGGCCGCGAATTGGGACACGAAGGCGGGTGTGACGGCGGCGCCTATGATGTTGGTGGTGTTCCCGGCCGCTGCAAGGCCTGAGTACACAAAGTCGTCGGCGGTGAGCTTCTTTGGGTCCTTGCAGTGGTAGCCCGACGGGGTGTCGGGGGCTGTTAGGTCTGCCACGCAGAAGTCGGCCGCCTTTGAGGGAGAGGAGAAGAGGAGAGAGATGGTGAGGGAGAGAATAATGTGAAGCATTTTTCCCTTTATAGCTAGTACTACAACTTAATTCTTAAGCTTCTACTGTAGGGGTGTGGTGGTGTTGATTGGCTTGGAGTGGGTTCATTATATAGTAGCGAGGCTTGAGATAAAACGGTTTTGTAGAATGAAACATAGCCACAAATTTGGTGCATGGTTTGGGGTCATATTCTTTGGGGATTGTAAGCTATCAATTGCAACCACAACAGAGAATTCTCTTTTTGTGGTTATTAATTATCATCTAGTCATGAGCATATTGATGTATAAATCGAATATCCCCTTTTTAAATTTATGAATGGTATGTATATATGACAAATTATATGTGTGTATTTTACATCATTAGAATTATAAATACATCACAAGATTTAATATTGTGGTCCCTTATTGTCACATGGGAAGAAAAAGACAAATTGACAGCTAAATTCGTAATGGGTGGCAATTCTCACCTTTTTCTGGTCCCTTTCAAACGATAAGGAATGGATTTGGTGTATGTGGACCATAGAATTCCCTTTCCGGTAACGTTTCTTTCAGAGAGGACAGCAATGGTGTAAGGCTTGTATCAAACCATATACAGAGAGCTACTCTTTTTGGCAGGGCAAAAAAAATTATTTTGCATGAAAAAATTAATAAAACTTTGGGTCTGTATTGTACTTTGCATATTATGCATGGCTTACTCTCCAGCAATTTAAAGTCTTTGGTTTTGTTTAAAATATGAAAAAAAAAATCTCACAATAAAAATGATATTTGAGATGGGAGTTTGCAAAGAGCTGGGAGTTTTTTCAGTTGCATTGCCCGCTGAAGCTAAGCTAGCTCTTCCCAGGCAAGCCTTCGACCAAGTGAAGATCAGGGGGTGCCAAGAATTTATTATTTATTGGGTTTTTCATCACGCTATAACAAAATGGGGACTTACAACGTTCCCGGCATTGACGTTGGTTTTTCAATCGACGTCATTCATTTTCACGTCTGTTTAAATCTGACGTGAAATGGTTAGCCGTTTTTTATGCTCGTCCTAGTAAGCCATGCCCTCAGGCTTGCTAGTTTTACTATGCTATTCTTCCCAAATTCCAAGTAGGTTTGGAGGCCTTTGGGTCCCTCTTCTCATCTCTGTCTCCCCCAACCGCAAAACATGGTCAATGGAAAGCGAACCCTCGACTTTCCCGACTTTCCCCCTCCACCATCCTTAGCCTATGCTACCAGCCTTTGTGTAGCGTGGAAAAACGGTAAGAAGCGCCAAGGAGAGAGCAGATTTTTTTCGATTTGACATAGTATTTCCGAAGAAATTAGCTAGCATTCCTTGCTTATTAAGCAAGTGGTATGAGGCGTCTATGTAAATTATAACAATTAGACGACTCGTACGTACTTTTTAACTTTGAATTTGAATCTTAAACCAATAGAGTTTAATATTAGAGGTGGATGAAAAACTCTTTCCTCTTCTCCTTTTATTAAATGCTACTATTAACGTGGTATTTAGTAATGTGAATTAACAACAAAACTTTTAGTTGTACAGTGTAAATCTTTCACAGTTATTGTGTCAATAAAAAGTATGCTACAGTAAAAAAGTTTCATACGCTACAGTGTTTTTAACTCAATTTAGTTCTAATCAATGCTTCCAAACATCCTATAAATAAATGCAATTGCCCTTTTTAATTATAAATTTCTATATAACTTTTATGTTACAGAAAAGTTTATATGTTTGGTTAAATACAAACGATATATCGGTTTTGAAATTAGAGATTAAATTTCTTTTTTTTTTGAAGAAAGGCAAGTGATCAATGTATTTGTTAAACGTGTTATAATCATAAAGTAGTCATAATTATGTCAATTATATTCAAAGAACTATTTTAAAGAGGTTATGCGAGTTACTCGTGTCAACCCGTGTGATAAACGAGTTTGTTTAACATTTTCTGATACGTTTAATGAAGAAGTGGGCATCGCAATCATCTGCAGACAAATCCAAATCTTATTTCTTTGTTAGCTTAGCTAAAGTGGAATGCTATGATTGGCTTTTCTTCGTTAGCTTAGCTAAAGTGGAATGCTATGATTGGCTTTTCGAAAATAAGAAAACTTTATCTATATGAGAAACCTCCTAAAATCCCCTTGCCGAGTACTTGAGTTTAGTCTAAATTTGCTATAAAATTTGCTAACAGATCATGTTTAGGTTGGTGTATTCTACAATAATTAAAAAATGGGTGGTTAACACCAACGCAACCTGTTAACCTAAATCGTCACCCTTGCAAGATAATGTAGTAGTTTTTATAGCTGCCCATGCTACTATTTTGTCGTGGGGTGTCAAAACAGATGCTATTTTATTCCAAACTCAAATAATCAAACAGTACAAGAATAGAAAAGAACAACATCTGTTTCATACAAATCAGCATAAGGAACTTTACATAGTTGCACACTGCAAAATATGCAGCAAAATTTAGAACATGGTTTGGGGATATGTTTGTTGGGGATTGTAATTATCCAACTTAAGGTTCACCACTATATTTTTCAATCATGACCTCCTAGCATTAAAAAAAAAAAAGGATATTTATTTCATGAGCTGCAGTGCAGAAGAGTATTGACCAAACCAGTATCCACATCTAAAAATCAGGAATATTGGTGGACATGCCAAAAATGGAGTAATCGCTCAATTTTTAGAAGAAAATAAAAATAACAACAAGAAGAATAATATCTATACCACAAAAAAAAAAAAGAAAAGAAAAACGACAATTAAGTATATATAAATTGGTTAATAGTCGAATACAAGGGTATATAAGAACTGTGGTCCAATAGTACATCACATGGGGAGAGATGGGATGTGCACAAACAGACAATTTGACAGCTATAATTCTAGTGGATGGCAATATCACAGCTTTTTTTGGTCTCTTTCGAAAGAATCAGCAAAGGATCTCGTTTTTATGGACTGTAAGATTTGATAGAAATAGAACAATTATAAAATGCCACATCTGTGTGATCTGTTGTTGCAACGGTTATAGAGGAGGAGAATAATATGGCTTCATATTTTTGAAAAGGAATGAATTAGTTTGAGATTGTGCCGCTACTCTTTAATTTTTTAAGTAATAAATTAATTTAAAATACCAATATCTACAAATATATAGTTTTTTTATAGTTTAATTTGAAGACCAAAACAGATAAATTTTTATTTAAAAGTGAGATTAACAATAATTTAAGTTTACGATTTATAAAAACTTAGATCCCTTGTCCGAGCCATTTCTTCTCTGTTAGTAGGTTTTAATAAGTATATGAGACGTTAGTCATTCATTTGTTAGACAAATTAAACAGCAAACATATGAAATTACGAATACTTTCAAAGAAATGTTGCTTACTCAAATTTCAAAGAAGATCAACCAACATTTCATTGGTTGGTTCTTTTATATAAGATTGTCATTATAGATACTTCTAAAGAAATTTTGACGTTTTTATTGTAAAATTGTAACTTTTATCGGAAGTTTTCTTACTCCTTTGTTATTTTTATAAAAATAATCATTGACTTCACACAATCTATCTTTAACAATCGTCGTCATGTTACATGCGATCGTTGAATAACTTAAACGATCGTTGATTCTTGTGAAAATGATAGCCTTACTTTCTAGCCTTTGTTTAGATCACCCAATACCAACAATATGTTTATATTGGACCATAATATTGCCTTCGACTTCAAAGTCTCTCCTTTGCTTCCATGAGGGCAATGAGAGACAACTTTAGCTATGAAACCTTATTACCCAAATTTTCAATGAATTAATTACCCAAATACAAATTGATTTAAGAAAATAAAAAAAAAAACTGAAACAAATTTACACTCAGAAAATTAAAACAAAAAATTATAGTTTTAAGAAAGATATTTATTGGACCTTAAATATTTAACAAATCATGAATTGAACAGAAACAAAGTTTAAAATAGGACCATACAATAAACAAGCTTTGATATTTTATTTTCATCTTGTTGACAATTGTCTTCCTCAGTCATTAGATTTTTAACTTCACTGTACAATTGATGCAAATTTATGGTATTGGGTTTTCTCAAATTTATGTATCAGGCTACATTCTAGGCATACAAAGAATTAGTTTATAATCAAATTTGGTACACTAACAACTTTTAACAATTGTCGTCAATTTACTTTTGACCATCGTATTAGTTTGACGATCATTGTTAACTTGTAAAACTGGGTTCGAGCCACTTTTATTATAACATGTAAGAGTTTTATATTGTAGCAAATTTTTTGTATTATTATTATAACATGTAATAATTTTACATTATTTATAACTAAGTTTATGATAAAAACCATAGTTGCCATCAATCAACCAAACATCAGGTTAGTTCACGATCATACTTGCTACACTAACAATTTTTATATTATATGTTTGACGATTGCTATTCTCGTAAATTGCTCCTCATATTCAGCCGGTTTCCCTTAACTTCAACTTTTTATATATACGCGTATCGCTATGTGAATTCGCGGCACCACAAAAGTTTCCCATAAAACATATCCATTTTAAACACAAAACATGGGGCAGTTTCTTTTTTTTTTTTACTTGAAGAAAAAAAACACAAGCAAAACACATCAACCAAAAAGGCGAAATTCGAAAAAAAGGCAACAGATACCCCAATTTGGTGGTATAATCGGTTTCGGGCTGAGCATTATGCGGGGCGGGTTTTGCACCGTTTTGCTGCGGCCCACCAAATCTAGAAAAAATTTTTTTGGCCCTTTTTTCAAATTCTGCCAGAAAACGCGCCTGAACTTGAGAAGAAATAGCAGCGAGAACTCAAACCCTTCAGCTCAGCTGAGCTCAACTGAAACTAAAGTAACTCCTCCAACATCCAAAAAGTTAAAAAATCCCCAATTACTAATCCGTCACCGATCGCTGGAGCTCGTCGAGTCCCCGCTGGCATTGGCCGTCCTCATGGAAGGTCGGTTCAAATCAGCGATTTTAGGTCCTTTGTTCACTTTTTTCCTGCTTAAATGTACCAAGATTCAAACTTTTGAATTGCGCGTTGGGGCTTCAATCGAACGTCAATGGTTGATTGATTTCTTTCTTTGTTTGCTTGTTTATTCTTGTTGACTGTGCTTTCAGCTTTGCTTTTCTTGTATATTATCTGTTCGATGAAAGTCCTCAGACGAGACGCCATTTCCTTAGTTTTGTTTTTAAGTCATGTAAATGTTTCCTTGTTCACAGACCACTTTAATATTTGATTAGATGGGTTTGTACTTGCATGATATCCATATTTATACTAATATTTTTTTTTTTTTTTTTTTTTAATTCTAGAGGAGGTGAGTGTAGGTTGTCACCAAAAAGCTCAATAAAATCCTGAAGCTAGACAGTTGTGGTCGTGTGGGAACTTTTATAAGCTTGGTAAGTGGTCCTCATTACATTTTCTTAATCTGCTCTTTTTTTTTTTTAATGCAAATTCTCCATGATGTTCATATAGTTTGAGAACTGCTCATTGGTCCTATGTTTAATGAAGTTTTTTTTTTTAGTCAACTTTACTAACTGAAACTTTTTAGCAAAAAAAAACTCATCACCCCATTAACTTCCCTAGTTTTACGGCTAACAATCTGTACTTTCCGACTGAAAAAGTGGATAGATACTTGAACCTTAGTACCTTAACTTCGAGTCTAGCTAAATCATTGAAACTACTGTACTTTCTTTAAGGGAGAGAAGTCTCCAAGCTTATAACTTGACTCCATTAATTGGAATGTGCTTGTACGGAAATTCGCCAGCTGGCAATTCTAAGCTGGTTCCTTTCAAAGCTGCAAGCCTAGGTAATATGTTCATTTAGCTTGCAGCCTAGTGCCCTTTGGTCACAATCTGCTTTTTACATGCATGTTGTGGCCTTATATAAGAAGCTGCATAGAATAATCATAAACATATTAACATGCAGATGTTTATGTTATCATTCATGAACTTGATCCCCCCACTTTTTTAGAGTTTTGCCTTTGGTACTTTTGGGCGCTTTTACTTCCATCAGTCCTTTCTTCTTCTTCACAAACTAGGTTCTGACTTTGTATTTAAGCAAAGCTTCTGCTACACTTCTGAGTTGGATAACAACCATGGAATTGGTGAATATACTGATATTTAATGACATGAAAACTTTACTAACTGTGTTTTTTTTTTTTGTCTTTATTTAAACTCATTGGAAGTTTAGGCCTCGGTATAACATTGAAATGCACAACTGACTTAATTGCAGTGGGGCGTGATGAAAGGAAGATTAAGTGATCTGATCCTTATTCATATTCTAATCTAACACCAAATTCTGAAACCCACATCTCAGGTCCCTGGTAAGAAAAAAGTTTATGACATTACAGTTTCTGGGTGGGTTTGTTATTTCTGTAGCGCAAATTGTAGTTTAATAACAATAAAGGCGAATGATCTACCTGAGTCGGTCGAGTGGTAGGTCCTGCTTTCAAAAAATTAAATTGTTTCAAGAAGTTTCAGACTAGAAGGCATTTAAGAAAGTAAACCGCACTTCAGAAGTGGCATTAGCCTAATCATACAATAGTTTTTCTTAAAAAAAAAAAAAAAAAAAAGAAGTCACACAATAGTTGCCTTTTAAAAATGGGGTCATAAAATAGTTTCAAACTTACATCTCTTAGGAGAATAATGTGGATTAGAAGACATGATTTGATGAAGAGCACCCCTATTTAACCCGTGCTCCCATGGGGATCAATCTTGTTACTCACAAATAGTTAATCCCGGTCTAAAAAGTTTACAATATAAGACCTATCGTATTATGAGTAATGGTGTTTTAACCTATGGAATGAAAAGTATTTTTCTTTGATCAAAATTGGTCGGAGCACCATTGTATATGTTATTTAGCGAGCTGATAACAGGAAAAAAAATGAACAATAACACATACAAGGTCCAAGATTGAACAATGGCTGACAAATTTTTAACGACCAATAGCATCTCAGAATAACACTAAATGTCAAAGACCTACACTATAACAGTCTCTACAATTTCGTGAAAAAAAAAAAAGAAGAAAACTTTTTATTATCATTTTTTGGGGAAAGCCACAAGGTCACGATACAAGTTTGTCACTGACCCAAGAGTTCTTATTGCAGTCAAAAGCATCCCCAGGTGAGCTCTAGACCCCTGCCTTGTTAAAAAACCGAGCTCACTCTGTCAAAAAGAAAATGCTTAACAAGGATAGATGAATGTGACTAATATGGAAAGAGGTGGGTTCAAAGAAATGAAGGTGAGGAAATGTTGGATTCATGAGCATAAGGCTCGAGTTAGTTGAGGCACATTAAAGGAGAAGTGGGCATGTGTTGTGAGGCAGAGAAACAGAGGCCAAAACAGTCATCACCCTCCCTTGGTGCACTTCCCTGACACTACCTGCCAAGTGCCAAACCCTTGAGGAAAGAGAAGAAAAAAAAAAAAAAAAGAGAAAAGTGCTTTCAAGTGCAACCAAACAAATCAATGCCTCCCTATAACCAATGGTTTTTCCTTGCCTCCTGTCTTGAAATCATCACTTACACTTGTCTTAATGCATCCTTCCACCTCTAGCCCCCCTTCACAAATCTTAAGAAAATATATATATAATATGTATGAGGATAATGTGTTAAACTTTTAACTTTTTGTTTAAAACAAATATCTTTCCAAGAAAATGAAAAAGGAAAATATGTGTGTGTGTGTGTGTGAGAGAGAGAGAGAGAGAGATTGTGGTTTAAAGGAGAGACTTAAGCTATCTTGTTTAAAGAGTACGGGGGAGGGAGGGGTGAATTTTCCTGCAGTAAAAGAGTTTAATAGATAACATAAAAAAAAAAAAAAAAAAAAAACTGTGAACAATTTGTAATTCGAGAAAGAAAATCAAATCATGCAATCAAGCCTGTGATTCAACATGCGACCAATAAATTTCTAGCAAAACTTGTCATTCTAAGTTCATCTCTTTTGTGAGAGGTTTCAAGTCGGTTATAGTGATTTGATAGCGGACTAGCTGGTGTCCCCATTGTTCAAAGACTCATGTAGAACTGGTTCTTAACCGTGACCTACAACGGAATCTGGTAAAGGTAAATGCATCTGTATATTACTGCCACAACCCATTATTTGTTTTTCTCTCTCTTTTTTTTTTTTTTCCTATGTATATTTTTTTGGGAGGTAGCTACGAGGGCTGTCCCAAATTTTGACAGCAAGTAAGATGTTGTATGGTAAAACAACGATAAAAAACGAAAGGAAAAAGGGTAAAAAAGAGATTTAAAAAAAAAAGCATCAATCCGTACCATAAAGCAGAACTGAGTTGCTCTTATTGGCCTCTTATGTCTCTCAATAAGAGCAAGACATGTGCAGACTGTCTCTTACTGACTCACTCCAAGCTTCAGTAGCCTCACTCGCATTACAAACAAAAGAGATTTGCTATACCTGCTACTACCACAAAACTTCTGCACCTTCGTTTTCACTTGTTCAATTTCAAAGGGCACCTTTTATTTATTTATTTTATTTGTTTATTTATTTATTTTCTTTTTGTGGGGATCTGTATGTATGATGTGGAGACATCAAAATGAGAGGTGCACGGAAGTGACCCATATTTAAGATTTTTATCTTGTTCTTTGCTTTCCTCATTTCTTTGCTTTCCTCATTTTATTTATGAATTTTCGTAAAAATTTCAGAGACAAGGGCAGCAACACAGGGCGCTGCAGAAAAGAAGCAGTAGCATCAGAGATGCAGTCATAATAAGGGCAGACGACTCAGTAGAGAGAGAGAGAGAGAGAGAAAGGGATAGAGAGAGAGAGAGAGAGGAGAGAGTAGGGTTCTGTTGTGTTGTGGCACCAGGATCATAAGGGGCTGTAAGTTTTATCCGAACACAGAAGAATCTGCATCCCAATGGTCTTATGCAAAAACACCCTCCAAAACAAACCTGTGAGCCCAAGTAGAACAAACCTGCTTGCGTTCTCTCTGTCCCTGAAATCTTCTTAAGCTTTTCTTCTTTCTTATTCTTGTTTTTCTTCTTGTTATTTTTTTTCCTCTTCCGTTCTCTTTTACTTCTTTGTATTTTCTGAAAATGATAAGTGCAAATGCAAGTGCAAGAAACAGGTCTCCTTTCACTGCAACTCAGTGGCAAGAGCTTGAACACCAAGCTCTTATCTTCAAATACATGGTCTCAGGAGTGCCAATCCCACCTGATCTCATATATTCTGTCAAAAGAAGCTTGGACACCTCATGCTCTTCGAGACTCTTCTCTCACCATCCTAGTAAGCATCCATTTTTTTATATTTCCTTTTTTTTTAGCTCTTTAGTTTTATTCAATCTTATTTAAAAAAAGAAGGATCTTTTTTTAAACTGAAAAAGAAAAGTAATCTTTGTTCCTATTTATCTGTGACAAAAATATAAACTTGGGATCTGAATCTTATTATGCCCCTGTGGTTTCAGCAGCTGGGTGGGGATGTTTTGAAATGGGCTTTGGCAGAAAAGTTGACCCAGAGCCTGGAAGGTGCAGAAGAACAGATGGGAAAAAATGGAGGTGCTCCAAAGAAGCATACCCAGATTCCAAGTACTGTGAGAGACATATGCATAGAGGCAGAAACCGTTCAAGAAAGCCTGTGGAAGTTTCTTCATCATCTACAACCATAACAACAGCTACTACCAACACTACTACTACAATCACAAACCCTTCACCAGTCATGTCATCTGTCAACAGAGATCTTTCTAGTACCACTCCAGCAATCTCTTCCTACTCTCAACTACCTTCATCAATGATGTCCGAGTCAGTTTCCCACCATCCTTCTCACCACAATCCCTCTCTATATCCTTTTGCTTACCCTCACTCTTCATCTTCTAGACCTCCTGATTACGGCTTGTCAACTCAAAACAGCAGCAACAACAGCAACACTAGTCCTTATTTCTGTCTGAAATCGGAATCTTACAGTACTCAGTCTGATAAAGATTACAGGTTTGTGGTTTCTAAATTTTTACTAATTAAATTTCTTTGCTTAATTCTTCTTTTTCATTGGAGCTATTTTGTTTTTTATAGGTATTTTCATGGCACAAAGGAAAGTATGGACGAGCTAACTTTTTTTCCAGAATCTTCAGGAAATGCAAGAAACTTTCCTGAGCCATGTCATTCTCTGATGAGTTCCTACAGAGGCTACACCCAACCACAGTTCCAAGGTCTCACAGGCAATTCCAAAGAACCCATGAAGCAGTCATCCGAGGATCCGCAACATTGTTTCATCTTGGGCACTGATTTCAAATCAGAAAGAGCGCATGAAAGTTCTGTGAAAGAAGCTGAAACCCAAAAGCCACTCCATCACTTCTTTGGGGAATGGCCCCCAAAGAACACAGCTGCAGATTCCTGGCTTGATCTTGCTTCCAATTCCAGAGTACCCAATGGTAATATCATTTTTTTCCCAACTTAAACTGATATTTTCTCTAATATTTTCAATCATTTGACTTCACTTTCTTTTTTTCACTTATTTAATTTAAACTTTCAATTCTTTTATTTTTATTTTTATTTTTATTTTTATTTTTATTTTTTCTTTTTTGTGGGCAGATGGTTAAAGTCTGAAGCATTAATAATGGTTTCACGATCAAGGGCCAAAAGAGTACTTGGTCATGGACCCTCGTGGGTCAATATACTTTTTTCATGTTTTGAATTTGTGGCTAGGGAGCGTTTTTTAGGTTTTGATTATCCGAATAATGTAGGGCCACAGGCGGATCCTGTCTTTTTTGTTGCATACTTGATATCTTCAGTATCCCTTGTAAGGAACGTGTCTGATATTTTGAGACTTGCTTGTTTGACCGGAGACATATTCTATGTGCATTGGGGGCCTCTAGGCTCTCTCTCTCGCTCTCTCTCTCTCTCTCTCTCTCTCTCTCTCTCTCTCTCTCCCCCCCAATAGTCTGCCTTCTAATTATCTGAAATGGTAAGCTTTTTCTTTTATTCAATGCATCTTTCTTTTGCTTCTGCGTTTACTATTACACAATAATGGTATCAACAAAGAATGTGGCACATGAAAACTGGTTCATTGCATTTACTTAAGGAGCCTTTATTTCTTCTGCAAAAAGGTAATATTGATTTTGCCCATCTAATTTCAAGGACCCATGATCTATCCGAGAAAAGCCTCAACACAGCTTTTACTGCTGGATTTTCTGTCAGTTTTGCTAAGCCACACTGAATTTCAAGTTCTATTTTTTGTTTCTTTGCTTCACTAGTCTGGGACATGATTAATTAGTGAGCATATTGTCATCTCAGTGCAAGTTTTGAAGTGAGGATATAACATATGAGCGGACCCAAAACTCATTTATGTTAATGTTGTCATACAAGCTGCCCTGAAAATACAGAACCAAATAACAGAAAGGATAACTTAAGGATAACTTAATTTGTTATAAGTCTTTTCACTTTGTTTATAAGTTTAGATTCGAGTCACGTTAAACCCTACTTAAAAATAATAATATTCTCTCTTTTTTTATATAAAAAAAAAATACAAAACCAAATATATACATCAATCTTCGTGTAATGGTTGTTGTGGAAAGTATGATGTCCACTTTTACTAAGAGAGATCTTATGCAAAATGTGTCTTTTCTGTGGGGATTATTCTTAGTAGTACACGTTTTTAAGCCCTTTAAATCTTGTTAAAATTATTTTTTTTTTCCAAATTTAATAGTTAAAAGGACAAAAACCTACGGGTAGGTTACTTTCTCGAACCCATTGCCCTACAAAACTATCAGACGGCTTGGGCTCGAGGGCTGACTTTGAACTTGGTTCTTTTTTAAACAAAGCAGGTATAATTTTCTTATGTTTCATTATTTTACCCATTAAGGCCCAGTTAATGTTCATCGAAGTGCGCAATGCCCTATGAGACGTTGAAAACCTCATGTTTTCTCTTTTCCTATCACTCTTTTCGGGATGCTCTGAAAACAGCTTTTGCAAAATCATAGCTGCCCTCTTTCTGAAAAGGGGAGGCTACTTTCTAGTTATACGACAAATAAGTCCGCCTTTTCAGGTGGGTGCGGGTGGTATTACAATGAGTCGGCAAGACTAAAGAACGAGACTATTTTTTGTCATTGTGAGGCTCAGCATCAATAAATTAGAGGAAATTGCTTTTTGCAAAACCACTCCATTAAAACACTTCTATGGAAAATTTAAGCCATTTACATCTCACAAAATTGGTAGGGCTGATTTCATAAGTAATGCCTAGTCTAATTCAGTGGTGGTCCAAACATTTTCTTTTGCTTTTTCTTTATTTTTTCACTTGTCGAACTTTGTGATATAAACTATGATTGGGGGGTGCTTTTTAGTTTTCCTCTATCTTATCTGTCAAGCGTCACCAACGAGTTGACTACACCAAACTGGAATTGCAAATTTCAACGAGTGGGATCTACTAATTGGACGGTTGCAGCGTTAGCCCTTTTTACCACAAGATGCATAAGAGAAAGACTGAAATAAAAAAAAATAAAGGGCACCTTCTTCTCGTTTCAAATTAATGGTATACTTTTTAAATAAACTTAAAAAGGGCATAAAAAGGTAAATAATAATGTCTCGACTCTCAAAAGTCCTGATACGTAGTACGTAACAAAATGAAGAGAAATGAGACAGAGTGCCAAGTCATACGAACAGCAATTTCTCTACAAGTATAAATGGGAAGTTTATTCTTTTTCAAAAAAATACTAAGAAGCACAAGAACTTTTCTTGTATTTGGTTAATTAGTTTAAACTCATGAATTTAAATAGTCTACATAAAGCTTTTATAAACTACGGTGTAAAACAAAATGATGTCTCAGTGTAAACTTCAGACTACTGCCCGTGTAGTTGTCCTGTTTTGTAGCAACGCGACCAGCCATTTTCCTTTCAATCAATCAAAGATGAAGAATGTTAAGATAAATTTGACTGAAAACGTAACAGATGATGATTATCAAGACTTTTGGAAGATGAACTTCATAATCCATATGAAGACAATTTAGGTTTGGCACGGTAACACAACATAAATCAGATCCAAATGATTAGCACAATCCACTCGAAAGTAACTTGATTTATTAAATTTTCAATCAAAAAAGTTATATAAGATACAAATAAATATTTCATAAAGAAAGAACTTTTTAACATTTAAAATAAAAATGAATTAAATGAAGTTGTCAATTTAACATTTTTTGCTCTGAAGTTATTAATTTAACTTTAAACAACCTTCATGTGAAGGCCCTGTACAGCATGTGGTGTTCGAAGCTTGCTACTGGATCTAGGCAGCTCTAGTTGTTTTTCAAAAAATTGTAGGAAATAACATATTTTAAAAGCTAATAAAAGTAAATAGCATGATTAATTAATTTGTTAATAAATAACATATTTTAAAATCTATGAGTTTTAAGCATGTAGTTTTTCAATTTTACCTCAAATTCAACCATCCCCAAATTTCAAGCCCCTAATTAAACCCTAATCTACCCTAACCCTAACCCCAAATTAAGAAAACCCTATCTCTCTCCTCTCCTTCCTCCTTTCCAGCATTGATGGCGCTGCGGCCAGACAACGATGGCGAGTTCCTAGCCGGATGGCGATAGTGCTGAGTTCATGCACTGTCATAGGTGTGTTTGCAATGAGCATCGCGATCTCACTCCTTCCAACAAAGCCGTAATCTTCACCTACATTCATCAATCTTCACACGAGCTGTTGGGCTTCGTCGCCACCACAAAGAAAGCTCCTATCTTCG
Source organism: Artocarpus hirsutus (assembly GCA_946598075.1). NCBI lineage: Eukaryota > Viridiplantae > Streptophyta > Magnoliopsida > Rosales > Moraceae > Artocarpus > Artocarpus hirsutus. The sequence goes on along the minus strand of CAMOHE010045761.1, from coordinate 71,342 downwards.
CGCAAGTTGTCGGCTTTGTCGCCTTTGTGAAGAGACCTCCTGGGTCGTGAGTGTGAGGCTTCATCAATCGTATGGGCTTTGTCGTGAGGCCATGATCTTCATCGTGGCTCGCCCTTGTGATGGCAAGGGCAACAACAATTGCCTGCAACGATGCCACAATGTTGTGGAGAAAGAGACGAGAGAGAGAGGCAGCTTCAACGACGGCGACTACGCGATGGGGATCCAGAGGTAGGAGAGGAATTTGAGAATTTTAGCATGGAGGGGTATTTTTGGAATTTTAACATGAATCATGTTATTTTTTTCCATCTAAAAATATTTGCTGCAAATTTTTATTCCACCTAAAATATGTTAATTTCCTGTGTCCTTAGTATTGCTCACTGTTCTAGAGCCTCTTTGGAACATAGATTCACAAAGGAAAAAAAAATTGATCTAATTTAATTTTGCTAATGTTTTCTCACATGAAATGTTGAAATGTTACAATGTTTTGAGTTGGCATCCTAAATGGGCTCCTATGGCTAGCTCAAATGGTTTTGTCGTCTGTATATTATTGGCCGTTTGAGATTCCGAAGTCTATCTTCGCATAAGTTTGCAAGGATATTGCCTTGATTCAACGAAATCCCAATTTCATTTCAAAATAGATAAATAAATAAAACAAGAACTTGAACAATATTACATTTATAAAGAATGACAAAACATCAATTCCGATCACTTGGTTGATCTATAAAGAAGAATACCCAGACCACATTTATTGATGCAACCATGTAATCCTAGTCCTAGATCAGTCAATCAATCCTAACCGGTGCAAAAAATTGCAAAGAAAAACCCAGAAGAATCCCTCTAATCAAAACCAAAAGCAAGATCACTCTCGAGGATTAGAAAGAAAACGTGCACGTCATGGCAAGGCAAGAAAACAACCCAAAGGGACAGTTGGATTGCTACCTAGTAGTCAATAAGTGGGTCATCAATGTTTACATGAAACTTTCAGAGCAAATTATAACTCCCTTTTAAGAGAACGCACTGGGCCACAATCAGAATTAATGGGGAAGACAACCATGACATGACTAATATTACAAAGATTTAGGTTAACTTTGCCGTTGTTGTACCTAAATAAACTATAGACAGTGGACATATTCCTAAGCAAACATCTAAACAAACTCTTTAGTATTAATTAGCTGCAGACATTGCCAAAGAAGTTGTAATTTGTTTCCTTTCTGTAAAGCAAAGTTTCAAACTTGCCCTCCTCAGACATGACAATCCAACAGCCAGTACTTTTGCTAATGGCTTGCACCCAAGAAAATTAAAGATAACTCTGCAGTACATTTATAGCATGAAGCCAGGAAAAAAAATTGTATATACTAGTTTATGTCACAGTTTTGCAGACATGAAAACTACACATCATGATTGTCACTCTTTGATCTTTTCACAAAATCTAACATTGTTATACACTCTCAATAACAAAGGTTAGCAGGAAAAACAGAGAAAAAGGCATGAACCAGTAACACAAGGTCTCTTCTTTTTTCCGGGGGACAATAAGCAAGGGTAATAAATTATGAGCTAAATAAGCAAACGAAGAACAGAAAAGACGAAATCAACATACAACAAAGAAGAAGAAGAAGAAGAAAATGCCAATCAACAATTACCCATTTACAAAACAAATGCGAGGAACAAAATGAAACAACCGATTTTTTTCTCCAATTATTACCAATCAAACATATTCATATCTGCCCATTCGGTGATCCAGATGTTCAAGCCTCTCATTAAAGAATCAGAATTGAATCAAATCCGTCGCAGTAATGCTCTTCCTCAAAAGAATAATTTCAATCAAACCCGCAAATGGGCACCGCCAGAGTTAAAGAATTGATAAGAAATCTGGGCGAATCATGGAAATTTTTTATGACAATAAGACTTCAAGAACAAGATTCGTATCTGTTTGCGACCTTTAGAAGCTGCCGTCTCTTGAATACCAAGAAGCTAATCACGCCAATCTGAAGAATCGCAGCGATTCCCGAAAACAACAACCCAACCTTCTTCCCCGCATTGATCTTGCTTCCACGTTGCCGCGGCGGCGGCGGCGGCTGCTGCTGCCAATGCGGTCCTCTCCTATTCCCATGGCTATGATCGCTAGATTTTCTGTGCGGCGGCGGTGTCGACGGTTTATTTCTGTTGAATTCGTTATTCGAATTTAGCTGTTTTGGGGAGCCCTGAACCCGGGTCGGCGGAGGCGAAAATGGCGATGACGGTGACGGCGGCGGCGGCGGCGGCGGCCTAGAAGGAGGAGGAGGGGGAGGAGGAGATAATGGTGGTGGTGGGGGCGGCGATGGCGGCGGTGGTGGAGGAGGCGGCGGAGGCGGCGGTGGATGAGAGGCTACAAGTGGAGACGGTGGATGTTTATGATTGGTCGATCCATCTCCCGAAGTCTGCGAGTCGACTCGGAAAGCGAAAACGGAAACCAACAAGCCAAACACCACAAGGACCAAGCTCAACAATGGCGGTTCTTCCATAGATTTCCAATTCTCAACAAAAGAAAAATTAGGGTTTTCGAATCACCGTTTTTTCCCGGAAATCCTCTTCATCTCCTCTTCTTCAGCAAGAAAACAAAAAAGGGGACCAAACAAAAGCCTACCTTTATCGAATATTTCGGCGTAACACAATCAGAGCTAGGGTTTGCGAATCCGCGTCGCTGCAGTACCCAGATTGCGATTGAGCTTGTTAATCCCAAAGAATCACAAAGAAAGATTCAAAATTTTGGTCCCAATCGAAACACTGATTTTGGTGGGGGTCCAAATTGGGTGAGAAAGAGGAAAGAAGGTGGGTCTGTGTGGGAGAGATTGTGGGTGTGTTTGTTTTGGGTGAAGAAAGTCAGAAAGAGAAGAATTGGTCAAAAGAGATGTTGGGATGTAATTGGAAACGCGTCGTGTCGTGTCGTATGAGAGAAGAGAGAGAGAGAGGAGAGAGATGGGTTATGAATCCTGATAGATCTTCCTCACCCACCTTCGCAGAAGTGAAAGCCAAAAATACAACACAGACCAAACAGGGACAAGAGAGAGAGGAGAGAGAGAGAGAGAGAGAGAGTCTACGCGGGCTTCATCGGTTGGGCTTCATTTGGGTGATTTGATTGATTTAGGAAGGAAGAGAGAATCTTGCTTTTACACTTCAGGATAGGAGCTGTCTTGGGAAGAGGGAAGGAGGGAGACAGATCTTGATGAAGTGGAACTGTGAATTGCTGTCAAGGGCCATGATCATGATGAAGCTCTCACAACTACAAACGGATCGTGTGGGCCCATAGAAGGCATCATGACTTCGGCCTTTTTAGGTCTTCGGGATTCTGTTGAGAAGGCCTTAGGCCCATCTTAACATCCCACATTCCCAACCAAAAAACAAAAAAACGATTGGTGAAAGATCTGCATTTATCTATTTACCGAATTTAACCAAACTCTAGTTAATTAAATTATCAAATATTGAAAATAAATAAAAAACACAAAGAATTTTAGTATAGTTCAATTATAAAACCTATGTCTAACAACAGACCACACACAGATGTAGACAAAATGTTCAATAATCCACTAAGGAACTCAATCACAAGCAACAATTCGACTTGTTTAATTTAACGCTTATTTTCAATGAATGACATCTATGTTGTTGTATTTTTTTATGGTCTTATTCAACAAGCACCACTCGTCTTCAATGTTTGTTTTAATTGATTCCCCTCAATGACGGAAAATTTTCTTCCAAAAGCTGCAACTTTTTCCCTCAAAAAATGAAGCACCTTCTCCGAAAGCTCACTGAATGAAAATTCACTGGCTTTATGCATGTTTGCTCTCTAAAAACTCCACTTTGAAGTCACAAATCTATTTATAAGAAGTGAACCTTATCTATTTCTCTGGAATTCGTAAGATTTTTTTTTTTTTTTTTCCTGTTTTGAATCTTTATTCGACTCAAATTTGAACCTTACGGGATCTTCACCATTTTTTTTTTCAAATGCTTGTTGACAATCTATGAAGCTCTTTTGGTAGACTTGTAAGGGTATGAACAAAAATAGAAACATAAAAAATATAACACAACTAAATGGAGCCCCAAAATTTCACAAACATATAACTATAAAATCATTGGAAATGTTTTAACAAAAAAAACCTAGCATTATATTTCTTAATCATAATATATTTTTATAAGTTTGTTTTCTTAACAGTAGAAGTCAGTTGTTCTCAACAAAAAAGTCCTTAAAATTAAAAACATCATTACGATAAATTCATGTCCTTATTGGCCACGTTGATATGCAAGATGAATCTATTTTTCTCATCAATTTATGATGAAAGTATTATTGAGAAAATATTGTTTAGCATTTTCTTATTAAACAAAGAATAGGAAAAAGGTGGACTCAGTTCATAATTTTGTTTTTTGTTTTTTGTTTTTTTTTTTTTTTTTTTGAAGTGTGCTCAGTTCATAAATTTGGGAGTACTAATGAGTGCATCAAAGCGATATTTTCTTTCTACCAATGCTCTACCTTAAATAGTACAACGAGATCTTAACCGTTTTTTTTTTTTTTTCAAATGCTCATTGACAATCTATGAAGCACTTTGGGTAAACTTATAAGGGTACGAATAAAAATTAAAAAAAAATAGTAACACAACTAAATTGAGCCCCAAAATTTCACAAGCATGTAACTATAAAATCATTGGAAACGTTTCAACTAGTAATATTTTACTTACTAAAACAATTGTGTAACGATACAACTACAACGTCAAATAATCATAAACAAAATATTGTGATCCATTTTCTGTCATGCGACTTCAAGGAGTTTAAAAAAAAATTGAATAATATTTCTTTCTTCTTTTTTTTTTTCACTTCCTTAATTAGTCAGTAAATAATTTACTCTTTTTTTTGCCAGAAATAATTGGCTCAATATTTGCACGTCACACTTATTAATATAGATGCTTTTAAAGCAAATAATGTTTTTTAAAGAATATATTTATAAATAAATAAAATGAATTTATTTATCATATTTGCGTGTATATATAGTTTGAATATTTTATAAATATCATTGAAATTATATAAGTATCTATGTGATCTTGATTATTATATATAAGCATTATATATAAGAGGGTAATATTTAAAGATGATAATTAAAACAGTTGGTAACATATACTTAATTATTATAATTATTCAATTAAAGTTTAAAATCTTTAATTAAACGTTATTAGTATAAATCATTTCTATTAAGAACAGAATGGTTTTATCTAAACCATTAATATAGCAAATTATTAAATGAGTACATTATACTTAATGAGATTACATATGGCTAAGATATGACGTGATAAGTAAAGCTAATAATATTCGTTAAATATAGCAAGTTCTAATCACCTTAATTGATGGTTATATATAAGATAATCTTAATCCTGAGTTATTTATGTCTTTCGATTTACTCAATACAGATTTTAGAATCTAATCATATCCCTTGTATTTTGGAGGCATAATAAAATAAGTAAACGAGAATGCAAATGTTACAAGATGAAATCCCTTTCTTCTCTTAATGAGAAGCAGATAAATAATTCTCTTGAGTATTGATTTAGGGCTTAAATAATAAAGGCACTCAATTGATGATTAAATTCATAAATTTATTATTTTTTAGATAATCAATGATACTCGAGGATAAAAAAGTAATTAGAAAGGTTAATAAATATTACCTAGCTCTAATTATGAATTATTTATAGATGATCGAGTTATATACAATGGCTATATCAAATGGATGACTTTAATAAATGAGTAATTTAATATATATAATTTCAAGAGTGTAATTCCTAGTATTTAGTGTTGTTATATTGAAATTAATAAAAGAGTAATATTTTAATTAAAGAGTTTAATTAATATATTGGTTTTATCAGAGTTTGAAATTATTAGTCTATTTGTCCCCCACTATCCTTGTAAACACTATTTAGACAAGTAGAATCATTGGTTTAATTAATTTAAAATTATAAAATTTTAAATTAAATATCACTCAAAATAAATTAATTATGAATTGGTTTATAATTATTAAATAATTAAATTATTTAATGATAAAAAAATTAATTTTTAGAATACATGTAGTGGGTGGGTTCCACTATGTGTTCAAGAAAAAGTCCTTTGTGCACATTAAAGCTTGTTTACATATTTAGAATTCCCAATATTGAATAAATGTGATTTAATTCAAATATTAAAAGTTGAATATGGAAATAAATGAGATTGGATAACAAGCAATATTCTCACCTGCACCGCATAGAGAATGGCACCACATGCACATAGTTCCTCTTTGTGTGTGATGCCTATGGCAGTGAAGGAATAGAAAACTTGTGTCTTTTATTCTAATTAAAAAATGTGATATTAAATTAAAATAAAAAGATTTTCTATAATTAATTAGCTCTCTCATTCTCTACAAATAAAGGCCTCCTCTATTCATTAGATATACAATTAAGAGTGTTAGACTGGAAAAACTCTGCTAGTTAGTCTAGGCATGTGGAGAGGGAAGGAAACAGAAAAAGTGCTCTTCCATTCACAATCTTGCTTTGCTCATACGTTGAGATTAGAGGAAGACTAAAAGTTCGAGGACTAGACAAGAAGATAGTAGTTTTGACTGGAGAACATCCATACTTATTAGAAGAATTCAATCTCTTGTCTTCGTTTAGGTATGTAAAGTTTTGTATATATTTATTTAAGCATAAATTAACATAATCTATAGTGTGTTCTACAAAACTTTGAAACAATTTTTGTTATATATATTCCGCACCTTTACCACATTTTTATTATTATTGTGATAATTGTTTTTCCAAAACCAACAACATTGACATGCTGTCAAACAATTAAAAAATGGATCATTCTGCAGTGCACACACCACCATTAGATCTAGCCAAAATTATTTTATTCCACAATTTTGACAGTTAAAAAATACATACCCACTATTAGATTTTTTTCTTAAATACCAACTTTAAAAATCCCCTTGGATATATATATATATAGGAATTTACTTTCATACATGCAGATAGAAGTTTCATCCAAGCTTTTAAATATAATTAGGTAGGATAAAGGAGCTTTATTATAGTTAATTAGTCTAGGTGGCATTGGTTATGGGTGTAGGTTAGGATAAAAAATCTCTTATTACAACAGGTGTCCAAGTGGGTTGACTTGGCCAAGTAGTTAATATGTATACATATCGTGAGCATTTGTGGGAGAAAAAAATTGTATGGAGTGCCTAGCTTATACAACCACGTAATTTTGAATTGGTCAAATGTAACTTGCATTGATATGATACGTAGCTTACCATACAAAAGTGGTTTAAAATCAATTTTTTATTCTGATTATATATGGATATTTATGTCAATTAATATTTAGAGATAGATGTGTAAGAATAACAAAGTATCACAGTGATATTAAAAGGTAACTTGTATTGGCATCATATGTAACTTTTTTTGTCCCCATACATCAATTAGAAAAATCAAAATTTTTTTTGTGTCATTTGTGTAGAGATTGATTTTTATCTAATATTAGAGATTAGTAATGATAATAATTTAGCACATTACACACAAATTAAAAAGGTGAAGCAAGGTTTTTTTTTGTTACAAAAGTTTGAGGATTTTCTTCTAAGTTGCAAGTTTTTTGTTGGGTTGATGACATGAGACAAGTTAGGGGAGCTAACAAGACAAACAGTAAGTCTGATCAAAGATCATTGTCGTTGAATTGAAAGTCGAATGAGTAGTCAAAGTGCCGATATTTGTTGAAGCGACAGTCTACTGTAGAGAAAGGCAAGTAGACATATCATCTTCATCCATTTGGTTGTTGTGTGCCGATATATTTGGTGTTTCTTGCTGGCTTACTATTGAGTTGGGTTGGACCTTTGAATTGATGGGCTTAATGTGACGTCAACACTCTTATCCTTCTTGCCTTTTTGAGGACACATTTGCCTATTGTGCTCGTACTCTTGCAATGACTGAACACCTCTTTGGAAAAATGTTACGTACAAATAGATTTGAAAAAAAAAAAAAATTTAACAAGAACAAGTGAGGAAATTTAACAGTACATGAGTTATCGGCAAAAAGAAAGAAAGAAAGAAAGGAACCCAAAGGCATTAAAATAGACGCATATGAACAAAATTACTTTAATAAGAGTAAAATAATAGAGGGAAAAAAAAGTATATTATACAAAGTTTTGTTTTTTTTTATGAAACTTTATACAAAGATTAAGCTAGAAAAAAAAAACATTTGGTAAATTATGATTTTAGGAAGGAAAATAAAGAAGAAAAAGAAAAAAGTTAAAAAAAAGGATAAAAAAAATAGGATTCAATAAGATAAGCCAAAAATAATTAAAAAAAAAGAGTGAAAAAACACAAAACGACAAAAATAGGCTAATCAAAATCTTAAACAGCGTTTTAGAAAACTCTCACTTGCACGTGTTAGTATCACTTGTGATAATCTCATATTTGTTATAATAACTCTATGAAAATATTTTTATTGTGCACTTTTCATGCATTTAAAGGCTAGTTCTAGAGATTTTTTGTTTCATTTAATTTAATTTATTTAATTTTAGTTCATTTTGATATTGATTTTCATTTAGGTTTTTTTAGTTTAATTTTAGTTTTATTTTATTTAGTTTGCTATTAGTTTTATTTTTTAGTTTCTTCATTTCTAATTATTATTTACTTCCTCCTTTGTGTAGGTAAATTAAGGTAAAATGAGTAAACTGGAAGTTCGGAAATTTAACGGGCTGAAAAGGGTTTAAAATTTCGAATTCAAAATGCCTACAATATTACCACCACTTCAAGAAAGTTGAAAGAGCGCCACTCTTCATTTCATCTCGCGCGTGCACTCCACTTTCAGGCAGTGGCCCGTCTCAGGGGTGGGGCCCACTGCGACAGGACTCTTTAGCCTGCTGCATTTGGTTAGTTTCCATGCAGCCCCATTTTTTCCAACGCATGCTTGCCACGTTGCCACGAGAGCCCGAGTAGCGCTCCGCCACGTGTTCCCAATGCGTCATTGTGTTTTATTTGAGCTGCTCCAAGGTGCTATTTATTCACAATTAATCGTCTGGCTTAACCAGTACAAGCCGGTTGCAACAACTTATGTATGCTCCACATCCTTTGAGACAATCCTGACCCTTAATCGAAATCTTGATGGCTAATACACTGTAGAGGAACTTCTCCCCATATATATATATATTTATATATATTCGCTCCATCAATTTCAATTTGCCATTCAGAGGCACATAACCCATAAAATATAAAAAGCCAAATAAAGTAAAAGGCCATTCTCATCCGTACAGTCACAAAGCCACGGAATTACAAGAATTAATTAATTAGTATTAATGGCAATTGAGAGCAACAAACCAAAAAAGAGCCCTCACCAAGCAAGGGAAAAAAAAAAAAAAAGGGTAGTCAAGAGGTTCTTGAAATTCCCGAAAGGTGGACCTGCCAATAGCATATCTGAACTTCTGAGATAAGGACAAGTATTCATAGCAAGTTTTCCTTGGATCCCCACTGCCAGACATTCATTAAGGGAATCTTAACCAAAATCTTGTGGGAATTGTCAAATTTTTAATAGAATATAAGTACAGAGGTCAAAACCCTTAACCAAAATAAAGAAAATGCCAAAACGATGACACATGAAGTAGAGAAAAAGGCTGGGAAATAAGCGTGGCTTTTTTTTTTTTTTTTTTTAATAAAAAACAAAGTAAAAAAGTGCCCCAATTGTCACCAGGAAAGTTGACGCCTATACAATCGATGCCTTGACAACTCGGCATTAATAAGTTTGAAAATCGATTTATAGTTGAAAGCGAAAGGTGTCTCAGCAGCGACCTTTCACTGCGACTACGTTTTGAAATGTGCTTACAGTTAAAATTTTTGAAGTAAAAAATATAGCTTATAATATTTCGTTTGGTAAGAAAAAATTAAAAATAAAAAAAAGAAAAAAAAAACTGTTAAAAAAAATTAATTTTTTTATTTGTTTGGTATATAAAAGTGTAAAAAAAATAATTTTATCTTCTCTTGTATAGAAAACTACTATTAATAAAATTATTATTTTACTTAAATATTATTTAATTATTTCTTTAATTTGATGTAAAAAATTTTTTGTTGAAATTTTGATAAAAAAGAAAGACAAATTAGTAACTTCACTTTCTTTGTATTGTTATCAAACTTTTTCCTCACAAATCCATCTATATTTGGAGAGATCAATTTTGATAGAACCTACATGCCACTTCTTTCACTCATTTTATCTTTTCATTCTAATTTCTTTTCTACCAAACACTCGATCATATCAATTTTTATCCCAAAATCTTACAAATATTTTCTTTTTCTGCACTTTTCAGTTATACCAATAAGAGCATAAGAGTTTTATATTGTAGTTTATTTTTTGGGTTTATTGTAACATATAAGAGTTTTACGTTGTAATAATAACATTTTTAATTAAAAATGATTTTACTAAACACCACATATAGTTTTTTTTTGGAAAAAAGATTATACCCTCGAATGATAGGATCTTGTGGGTATATTAAATGAATATATAGCTTTATATTTTGATTATTTAGGGGAATATTGTTATCTTTTTTTATTATAAAATATGGGCATCGTGTTATATTCTAATTAGTTTGCGGTGACATGGTTGTAATTTTTTTTTATTAGGATATATTTAAAAGGTGCTTGGCATTCTTTGTTTCAAATCAAAATTTTTAGTTTCTACAGTGTAAAACTTTCACATGTTACAGTATCTAAAAAAAATGAGTTATAATGTAAAACTCTCATAAGTTACAGTGATATAACAAAAATTGATTCAAACCAAAACTCTCAAGCACCCTTTTAAACTTCTTAAAAAATTTTGCAAGTTAAAAACTTTAAATTTTCAAAAATTAAAGGAGACTCGTGCTCCCACTACTAATACTTATAGGACCTTTTATCCCCACCGTGAGATAAAAATTGGATGGTATGAATTAAGTAAGATTACTATGGTGTTTAAAAAAGTGGTTTAAACTATCAGTTTGGGTTTAAAAATTGTAGTATGTAAGAGTTTTACACTGTGATTTTTTACTATAGCATGTGAGGCTTTATACTGTTTACAGCTTAAGCCATTAATTAGAGCTATTATTTCAAATACCCTATACATATGGTGAGGAAATCTTTTGCATTTTATAAGGGCAAGTTCTACAATGGGGAGAACCCATTGCTCCCGCAGTTGGGCTTTCATTGTGTAACCGTTCTATGTAAAACGAAGGATAATACTAGGCTATTAAAGATTGTAGTTGTGACTATATTTTCTAGTTCAAATTTACTTTGGTTCTGAAATAAAACACCAAAAGTTAATTGGAACTACAGGAACTCTCTCTTACCAAACGCTATATTAAAGTGCTGTTACTTTAGGATTGTCACTTGATTTTATGCGATTCAATGAATTACACCCGTTGAAGTGGATATAAAATGTAATTTAAGATTAAAATGGCTCATTTAGTGAAATGTCGCTATTAGTCTTTGAACTTTGAACAATGGGCTATTTATTTTACATTTACAAGGGACATTATTTACTAATCACCTACTAAATTTATCTCGGGCATTTCTAACCCGCTTTTAACTCTTCACACAAAAGAGTCCAAGTAGAAAGACAGTTAGGCCTTAAGCTGACATCTTAACATGGACTTTAATTGGGCTGAACCTTTATGAGTTCGAAAGCAAACGGCGGATATGGACAAGAAGAGCTATAGCACAGTCACGTGGGAGAGATGAGGAGGAGGAGGTGGACATAGGTTATGATCCGGTCAGAGGGAAAGAAGCATATGTTTGGGCCCTTCAGCTCGCCAGACGCAGGTGTCAGCCCCAGCTGTCTTCGGCTCCTGTCCCATCTGTACTCTCCTTACATGAAAAATAAATGAAGATAATTTTGTAATAACAAGTTCACTTTCAAGTGATAACAGAGATTGCGTTTTTTATTGGAGTATTTTTTTTAGATTTAATATACTTAAATTTCAATTTAAATATTAAAATTTTTTTAAATACGTATTTATTTATCTTAAAATTTAAATCCTTTAAATATAAGAATCTAAGTTTTTAAAAATCTAATCTCCTCTAAACTTTTGATACTCAGATATCTTTATTATAGTAAAAGTTAAAATTCTTTTTCTCATATCTTAAGTTCTTTATTTGATATCTAAATAAGACGATCCAAAATAATCTTTTTTATTTGTACAGGTTATAAACCAGTTACTTACATAACTATAAGCTTCAATTTATTTTATAGTATATCTTTTAAACTAAATCTTACCATTTTATCAATAACATAGTTATAATCCTATGTACTTAAATACGATTTCTTATGAAAATATGTACAACAAATTGAATTTTTAATCAACTTGAAAAAAATAAAATCGTCGAATTTTCAATAGTTGTATTATTAATTTGATATAATCTTTTTCTTTGACCCCTTTATATTCACCTTCAAAGGTTTACCAAACATAAAGTTTTACGAAATAAACTTTTTTTCCCTTTACGTTAGTAAATTATTTACCATCCATTTGATACCAATGGTTCGAACCCATCACTATAAAATATTTATAGTGTAAAACTCTTAGCTCCTACAGTAAAATCAACTATATTGTTTTGAACAAAAAATAGTTCAAACCATTGGTTTAAACTCTTCTTCTACACATAAGGTTATTTCAAACATTATCACTTGCAAAAATGAGATTAAAATTTTAAAATAGATAAAATGATAAAGAATTGGATGTTAGACGTGTATGCCCAAAGGAGTAAAAATGTAATATGTTTTGAAGACTTTTTATCAATAAAGAATTTATTTATTATTTATATACCAAATCTTGTCTTCTTTATATTTATATTTGTTAATGTATGTTAAGCAAACAAAAGTCTAAGACTGTCGATCTAAACCTTAAGAATTAGGCATATGATGGATAAATTATATGGAAGACACGATTCTTAAGGTGATAGTCTAAATCATAAGATCCGTAATTGAGGAAATAAAGTTGGGCGTTTTATTCATGTAAAGATTGTTATATTGTCTATATCCTTAACGAGAGATGGTTTATTTTGGCCATTGAAGGTGGACTCCACGAATTGAAACATTGGCACATTGTCATAAGTGACGATGTGTTAGATCGAGACATAAAGTGAATTGATTTGGATTAATAATTCTGTCTCAGCAAATCGATTCACTTTAGACAATCATATGTATTGTATCTTAATCCTGAGATGAATAATAGGCCTGTTGTTTTGACTTATGTCTTTTGATGTACCAAAGGGTGACATCCACATTTTAATAGTGGTACGCATGTCGGTACGTTGGAGGTATGACTCTCGATAGCATAGACTTGTTATTCATAGATATGGAATCCATAGCTCCTCTTTAGGAGTAGTTGACATCGTCTTATATGCGTTATCTTGTAATTGAAAAACTGAAGTACTCAACTATTTGGATACATAGGTGTAACCGAATGGTATATTGTCTTTGGATGGTAACTTTTTCGATGGTGAGATAATAGAACATAAGATAAAAATAATTGGAAAGGTAAGATAGAACTTGTCCCTAAGCTGATTATGGATAATCCTATAGGGATACGATATACTATGATATCTCATGGAGACTTAGCTATTCGGGCTTCGTAATTCTATATAGTTCGAGAGTGCAGCTCCAAGCTTTTACTGGAGTAGCATTAGAGTTGATAATTATGAAACTCATATTTGGGATATTCGGTTTCATAATTATCGAGAGCTTGAACTATATGGGTCCATTAGGTCCCTTTTGCTAGCTCATAAAAATCCTATAATGAGACAACATGCTTTTCTAGTAATTAGTGACTTATGTCAAATTTATCAGATTGGCTGAAATTCGATAAGATCAGATAATTCATGTTTGTTTATAGGTTAAATTAATTTTGTGATAAAATTAATTCACGATAAACTTGTTGAATTATCGGGATTAGATAATTTATGTCTGTTTATTGATTGGATTAATTTTGAATAAATTAATTCAAAATAAACTTGTTAAATTATCAGGAATATTTATTTTCTTAGAAATTATCTAGATATGATTGTTTTAATCAGATAACTTTTTTATTGGGTTATTTGAATTAAAACTGAGGCTTTATCTTAAAAATCTCAGGTGGGAAATAAAGATTTGTAGGGATCTTTTATCGGAGGTTCAACAAGCTGATCTTTAAGTTTAGCCTGCCGATTGAGAAGGTTTGGCAGGCCGATCTGCCAGTTCAGCTTGCCGACTGAGAGATAAAAGGATCACGTATTTTCACGCTTGTTTTATCAGATATTGATTTTGATTTAAATTTTTGAGGCTTTTTCTGATAAGGGCTGACTCTTAGGCCCTACCTCTATAAAAAGGGAGTGAGTCTCTTTATTATTTAGATCAGTTGAAAAATCTAGAGTAAGACTCTGTTAGAGCGATCATTCACAAATCACGAATTATAGCTTTGGATATTTCTCTATTGGTTGGAAGGAGAGTCACATGGGGAAAAGCTGTACGACCTGAGCCTACACTTACTCCGATCGAGGATAGAGAATAGCAAAGAAAACCACTTAACTGAGGTCCTTTTAGAACGTTACTTTTCTTCACTGATTGCGATAGCTTTTCGGCTTATATAAAGTTAGTAAGAACCAGTTAATTTATACACATTGTATGTCAAACTTGTGTTTTAAAAAATACTCTGGTATAAAAAATTTTAAAATTCTGTTGCGTACTATTTTTTTAAAATTAGAGATGTAGAAATAAAAAGGTTTTGGCAAGAAGTAAACCATATTTAAAATAAAAAATTAGAATTTTTTTTCATATTTTGGGTCTCTAAATTATATTATTAAGTACTCAATGATGTGTTAATAATACAAAGTTCAGTGTCTACCAAAGTAATTTAGGTGTAAAATGTCAATAAAAAATGATATAGAATATTTAGCATTTAATGAGATAAAAAAATATTTCATAACCTAATAATTTCACTAAACACCAAAAATTAGGCCCCATCTAATGAGTCCTATTTAAAGGGGGTACTAACTAATTAAAACACAAATAGAATAGATCAAAAATGTTGATGATACGGCTGATTTGGACTTGACACAATGACATGATAAAAAACGATATGAGATAAATGGGTTTGGACCACATGTTTATTAAATAAGCCATAAATGGGTTGGCATGATAACACAAAAATAAACGAGTTAGATTCGTGCTAGCCTATTTACATACTTTAACACGTTTAATAACATGTTGTAAACATGTCAACACGACATGATACGAACCCGCTTATATATAGCACATTTAAACAAAAATTAAAATATTGCATGCATCGCTTAACGCGTCATATCTAGTATGTACAATTTATATGTTTTGTGTTTAGATATTGTGTTTTTCTTAATCATTGTGATTTAAAGACTTTATAATAATGGCATTGCATGCATTGCTTTCTTGATTTAGTTACAATATCTATGGAGTAGTTGATTTATTTTTTTGAATTCCAAATAAAATTTTAAAATTTTCAGTTAACTATGTCATAATCGTGTCATATATAGGTTTTTATCATGTCAACAAGTCAAGGCCTCTTTAATAAATGTGCTCAGCATGTCATGTCGTGTTACACGTGTCATACACATTTTGTGTTTATGTTTAAGCTCTTGGTATGTTTTTTAATCATATTCGTGTTTATACTAATCGTGTTTGTTATAATCATGCTGGCTCAAACATGACATGTGTTATTGAATTTATACCTTTAGAGGGTTTCAAAAGTTAGGCAAAAACTAGGTTTGCTTTGTAGTTTCTCTGATCTCAAGACAATATTTCGAAGAGCTAGTGAGTGCTTCAGTTAGATTTAATACACAAATTTATCCTTTTTTTTAATCAATCTTCAATTTTGACTTAAGAAATTATCCAAATACTCTCAAATTGAAAACTAAGATAATTTTAAAAACAAAAAAACTTTATCAAGGTTTTTAACTTCAAAAATATATAAAACTTTGAAAAACTAATATTTTGTATGTTTTTGTTTTTGTATTCTTCTTTTTTTGAAGGTTTTTTATTTTTTTCTTTTACTTAAGGATAATTTGTTCATTTTAAAAGTAAAAATTAATTATTGATTGAGATAAAATATAAACTTGTATAATAAATTTAACCTGAAATTATACATTTAATAAAATTTAAAATTAAAATTAAAATTTCTAAATTAACTTAAATAAAAGATATAAAAATATAAGTAAAAGCCTTTAATTATTACAGTTTTAAATGAAATTCGTTTAAAAAAGAGTGGTGTTGGAATTGTGGAGATAGATAGTAAATAAATAAATCCATAAACAAGGATAGAGGGGGGACATGAGCCAGAGGATAAAAGGAGCCTCCTCTATTCTGAATTATCTGAACATTATGCACATGCACCTTGGAAATTGTTGCATTTTATCTTAAAAGGTTTTAATTAAAAAAAATGCTAAAATAGCTGGTTTCAGACCACCACAAGTGACCTTGAGAAGGCCAAAAGGAAAGAAATATGTACCCTTTTCAATATATACGCCATTATTATAATTTTTTAATTTTATTTCTTGAGTAATAATTTAGTCATCACTCATCAGTGCACTTATTAAGCCATAACAATTTTCTCGAAGTGGTATCCATAATTACCCTTTCATTATTTTGGGTTTCTCATGCTATGCAGTTGAGAATCGAATTCAACACATATGGTTACAAACTAGACAATTTATATTGGAGAATCGAGGAAGATAATCTATTTTTAGTCTATAGATAGGGAGAAAAAATAATTTGACGAGGGTAACCCTAACACCTTTGTATTTACCCTAATTATAGTGACGCCATTTAAACCAAAACTAATTACATTGACACCCTTTGACTTCTAAAAAAAATATTATCAGAGAGGTCCCTTACCATGAATGTTGACCTTTAGTTTTGTTAAAATGCCAAAATTGCACTTTCATCCATCAAAAAATATTTTAAGCTATTTCTGCACCTAGAAATGACATATTTGACCTTATTTGACACCAAAAAATGACTATAAACATTTTAAACATGCTTGTAACTATAAATTCTAATCTAATGGTAGAGGAAAATTTTTTTTCTTTTGATAAATTTATATTTATAAAAGGATATAATTATTCATTATATCTAATACAAATTAGCATTTTGTAGTGCAAAGTCACAATATAAAGATGACAATTATATGTCCAAACTAAGATAAAATATGATCTTGGCAAAAAATAAAATAAAATAAAATTAGGTAGTCTAAATAAAGCTCACAAGTCATAATATATTAAAAATTATATAGTCTAAATAAAAGTCCACAAGCCATACTATTTTAAAGATTACATAAACCAAAAAAGTCGATAAAAAATAAACTACATAAATTCAAAATATTCACAATAAATCATGGTCAAAGGAGGGCTGCCAACACATAGTAAAACAAAAGGGCCGCCATCCATCAAGAGTTGCCACCACCATCAAATTAGTCGAACATCCATTTATCTACATCAAACAAGAATAATATCATTATATTTTTCAAATACTTCTACTAAACAACTAACTAAGAATCTTGAAAAAAAATAACAAGTTAAAGGAGAAGAAACTTACCTGACTATGTGAACAACCAACTAAATATTTTTTTACTATTTCCATGAGTAGAATAATCAGTACTAGGTCTAGTAACTGAAGACGGAAGGGCATGTATAAGTGTTGTGGCCATATTACTTGCAAGTCTTACATTGTGTTAGACTGCTTCTTGGGCCTCTACTTTGACTAGCATTCACTAAAGTAGATTCATCGGGCTTTCTATGCCTAGACTTTTTCGGTCTTCCAACCCTATATTTGACTTTTGGTTGTCCAACTGGATCATATGTCACATCAGACCAATCAAATTCATGAGGAACTGGATGAATCATATCTCTACAACACATCAAATAAGTTTGCTTTGAGAATTAAGGATCTACATAGTCTACTAAATCATCCCTTTTATTTCTAATTGCTGCCATAGCATGCCTACACAGAATGCTACTTATTTGTGAAGCTCTACATCCACATGTCTTCTTACTTAGGTCTACAATATAGTGAATTCCATCATCATGAATCTCATACTCTTCATGACTAGTAAAAATAACAATACACATCTGAAAATGTTGCTTGTCTTTTGAATTTTTCTCATCTCATTGGTAACTTTAACCTCCCAAGTCAAGCCCTTTTGGTACCTCCTTTGCATCCTTCCCATCAATTTCCTTCTCAAGTATTCCAAAATGTCAAAATAGACTTTCCTCTTAAACTTCCCAACCATCCATTAAAAGATTCAGTGCAATTGTTTGCAACATGTTCATTTTTTTACCATTTCTTTAAAAGCATGTCTTGACCAAATTTTGCATCAATGTGGTTCAGGAAAATGTAGGTGTAACGCCCCAAAATTAATTCAGTGGTTTTTAGTGTATAAGATGGTAGATTAGTATGCCATAGTGTATTTTTAAACTTAATTTGGCTATTTTATTATATTTTTAAATTAATGATATTTATAGTTATTTTAATTATTTTTAATTTCTCTTGATTATTTTTATTTGTTATTTTGAATTTTGAAACAAAACAATTTGTTGAATACCTGATATGTATCGATTTCAAAACTATGTGCTGGGATAGAGTTTTGCTATGCAAAACCACATCTCATCACTCTATTTATTTCCTTTTCTCCCTCTTCTTCCCTCACTCACTCTTAGCTCACACTCTCTCTATCTTTCGTTTCTTTCACTGCCTCTCTTTCTTTCTTTCTTTCTTTCTCTCAAATTTTTTATTCAAAAATAAAGCCCAAGTATCGATTTTCAGCGGATTGGAAGCTCAGGAACGTGTTTAGACAATCATAAACTTAATTTAAAGTTGAAATCCAAGGTTAGTTTGTTTATTTTTCAAATTTTTAAACTTTTTCAAAATTTTCTAAATTTTCTTAGAAAGTTGTATTCTAAGTTTTATGAGGTTAGAAAACCTTAAATCTAAGTTAGTAGGACTTAAACTCTAGAATGTAGGCTTGGTTGGATGAAAAACGGATTTGAATCAAAGTTTTTTTTATTTTTTCTCTATTTTTCTATCTTTTGATTTCTTTGAAGTTTCCTATGCAAATCTTGTTTAAATTAGTTTAAAAGTGTTCTACTATATTTTTCTATCTTCTGTGAATGTTTTGAATGCCTGAGAATTGAGAAAAACAGGTTGAAAATGAGGATTTGAGCTCGAGGCCGAGACTTGAATTCTAGAAAATTCTAAAATTTTTCAGTTCGACATGCCGGATTCATGAGTCTAGCAGACTAAACTCATACCTTCGGCAGGCCAAACCTGGAAAAGTTTTCAGGTTTGACAAGTCGGTCTTGATTGTCGGTAGGCCGAACTGCACAGTTTGACAGGCCGACTGGGTTTTGTAAAAATTTGTCCCTTTTCACCTGTTTTTCCTTTTTTAAAACCCAAATTGAGATTTTAACATTATAATATGATTTTATAAACATAAATGGCACACTAGGATACTCTGAGATAGCTTAGTAGTGTAGGATATCCCAAGCTAGATATTGATAAACTTAATTTATATTTAAGGTTGTTTGTAGTTTCGTAGAGCTAACGTATAACAGATCAGAACTGCGGTGTTGGATATCGGCATGGATATTAAGGTAGGACTTCTACCCCTTTCTTGGTAGCTAAGTTTTTAAATGATTTTTGGCCTCAAAATGATTTCTTTCAAAATATTTTCAATAAATGATTGAAAAGGATTTTTATCATTTGTTTTCGTAAATAATAGAACGAGGTGATTTTCATAATGAACCACATAATAAATGTAAATGAATATAATTGATAAAATGAGTTTTAATAACTATAGAAATGCATAGATGGGCATGATGCCATACTCAAAGATTGGGTCGTGTAGAATGTGACCTTGGGGGCAGGTCTCGAAATCCAGCTGGGTCACTACGGTGTTGATTCATATGGTTTACCCAAGAAAAGAAAATAATATCCTTTCTGGTCGAACAATAAATGGTTTTTGGTAAGATTGATTTTATTGAATTTATTTATCCACTTATTTATTTAACTTTATTTTCTAAACATTTTCTTGAATGATGAATTTTATATTCAAAATTAAATGTTTTTATAACCTAGACCTACTGAGCCTTTCACTCACTTTTTACGTGTTTTCAAACCCTTCTCCTCTAGTTGGAATCTACCTTAGGATTGATGGAGAGCCCATCGACTAGACTTGCGAGCAGTAGAAGACTCCACGTAGGTTATTTGTGGCGTCCGACGCGGGCCCCACCTCAAGCCTCCATAGGACCTACCTTGCGGGGGCCTCAGACTTGTGGCTCTTATTGGTGAATCGTTCCCGTGCCGCCCACTCATCCGTACTGTCCCTTCTAGGGCCCTCTGGCCCCTCAGGGTTTTTCTTTCGCGTCCCTCAGGTTCGAACCTCAAACCTCCCTTAAGAGGTTCTTATTTCCATCTCGAGTACCAATTGAGCTTCTTCATTGGTACTCGAGATGGAATTAAGAACCTCTTAAGGGAGGTTTGAGGTTAGAACCCGAGGAATGCGAAAGAAAACCCTGAGGGGCCAGAGGGCCCTAGAGGGGATAGAACGGATGAGTGGGTGGCACGGGGATAGTCTATCGATAAGAGCCATAAGTTCGGGGGCCCCGCAAAGTGGGTCCTATGAAGGCTTGAGGGAGTACGCCCAGGTCGGACGCCACATTATTTGTATTAATTAATCAAGGCATGTATCATTTTAACTTTTTTTTCTATATTGGACTGTGGTTGCAGTTTAATTATTGTCGATACTATATGTGTATACAAGCTATAGGCCCGATGAGACTAGACATGTATTTCATTTTCTCTATCTTATTTTATTTTATTTTTCGCCAGTCTGTTTATCATTATAATAATTGTTTTAAAAAGGTTTTAAATTGTCACATTTTTCATATTTAATCAAAATCTCTAATTTGCATTTTTAATTAAAATTTAACTTAATTAACCTAATTAATCTGCCACGTCACCTCCTGGTCTACGGGGTATGACAATAGGCATACGAATTTATTGACTTAATGACTTCCATATTCATGTTGAAATCTCTTTGATTGTATGCCCTAGAAGTGCTCCAAAAGTACTTCTTGTAAGTGAGTCTTGGAAATTTTTGCTTGAAATTGGCTAGGATGTGTCTTGTACAAAATCGCATATCATTCCTTTCCTTTCCAACAATCTCATCAAGTGCAAGAAGTAATCTTTTTTGTCGATTACTCATGAAAGTAAACTGGTTACTACCAATCATTGTCTGCTTGTGAGTGAAAAACCATGCCCAACTATCTTTACACTCAGCTTGCACAACTGCAAATGAAAAAGGGAACACTCCATTGTTTTCATCAAGTGCCACAATCAATAAAAAGGGTCCTTTAAGAAAGCAACCATTTACGCAAATAAATGGTCTACAACCTACAAGAAATTCCATTTCTCAAACCATCTAAGCATAAAAGAAAAAAAACTTTTAAAGCTTGGTTGATGAGTAAGTGACGTCCAATCATACTGTAACTTTGCAAACTTTCCAAATTGGTTTGCTTTATAATCTCATAACTTAGAGCGTAGTTTCCTTTACTAACCTCTTTCACTTTCAACCATGCTTTATACAATCGACAAAAAGAGCATTCAATCCCATAAATCCTCCTTAGTTCCTTTTGCATATTGTCAAGAGATGTATCAAAATTGGTCTTCAAGTAATCTTCAAGATTTTTTGTAGTCCAATCTGATGTGGCCTTAGGATGCTTTGTTAACTTAATGCAAGAATGGTTGGAATTATAAGACTTCACACAAAATATACTAGTTCCACCGATTAGTGATGCATGAATTCTCCATTTGCAACCTGGGAATACAAACGCAAGTAACCCTAGTTTGCTCTTTTTTTATCCTTTTTATCTCAAAATCTTCTTGTATTATGAAGTCTTTTAACTTCTTTCTAAAATCATCGACGCTTGGAAATTCTTGGCCAACTTCAAACTTTACTTTCTTATCATCTCTTAGTCCAAACACTTTTTTTCATCTTCTGACTTTTACTTTTCTTTGTCACCCTCTCACTATTTCTATCATCTGAACTCTCACCAGTCTCATCTCTAGATTAAAATTGTGACAATTCATCGGAACTAGCTTTTGAAGATTTGTCACTTTTAGAACTATTCTATACTTCTTTTGTATCCAAATCATTGTCCCCCTATTCTTGCTCATCTTCTGACCAATTATAGTCATCTTCATCGTTATTTTCTACTTCCTCTCCGTTTTCTTGTATGCCTTAATTTACATCTAGCAAATCAATGTTTAGTCCAATAACTTGGTTTTTGAACAACTCCATTCCAATTGCCAAATTGATCTCTTGGAGGCCATTTATTCTTTGAACATTCTTTTCATACCTTCCTTATCTCTTATAGGTTGATAAGAGTTACTAATTGCTTAAATATACAACAAATCAATAACTTTAAGGATATCACCAACATTGGAAGTAGCAGTCACAAGCTTGTTAATTAATTCCCACAATGTTATAATGTCTGCATCCACGTTTTTAACTCTAAATAGTTACCCATTATGAATCACAAGATGATCAAAATAATTCAGCTACATAAAATATCATACAAAAGAATCACGCTAACTAATTCCCACAAACTAATTCCAAAATCAAAGAAAGCAAACTCCAAGAAAATGAAAACTAATCAAATTTCATGCACCAAACTAACTAATTTCACCAATTACACTAACTTATTTCACAAACTAGATAATTCCAACAAGATGAAAATTCACAAAAATTCACAAATTATACTTACTAGTTTCATAAATAACACTATCTAAATTCATAAACTAGATAATTCCAACAAAATGAGAACCGCCAAATATCACATATTAGTAATTTCTAATTAACTCTTTCCAATTTCACAAATAACACTTACTAGGTAATTCCAACACTTTCTAATCAACACTTTCTAATTTCACAAATAACACTTGCTAGATAATTCCAACACTTTCTAATTAATACTTTCTAATTTCACTAACAATGCTTACTAATTTCTTAGTTAATTCAAGATATTTCAAAATCAGAAAATAAAAAAACCCAAAAAAAATGAGAAAAAAACCAAAAAATAAAAAAAGAAACCTTACCATTGTTGCACAAAATTGGGTGATGGCTGATGGGTCAAGGGCGGAAGGAGGCTGAAGAAGGGCAAGTTGCAAGGGGTGGAGCTGTAAGGGACGGAGCTGTGACGAGCAGAGCAAATAGACAGAATGACGACGGGTGGAGCTACAACGATGGGATGAGTTTCGACGATGCAGGAAGGCTATGGAGGGAGTGGACTTGGACGGGGAAAGGAGGGAGTTCGTGAAGTGTTTGGCCTTGTTTTGCCTTAATAGAGTTTTAGGGTTTTTTTTTTTTTTTTAAATCAATGGTAAGATTTTAATATTTCAGACCAAGGGTTGAGATTAAATTGGGTATTTTGGTCCTTTCAAATAAAAATTTAATAGAGCTAAGTTAACGAGGTGTTAGTGTGATTAATTTTAGTCCAGAAGGTATCACTATAATTAGGGTAAAACACATGAAATGTCAATATAATTTACCCTTTTGATAATATCTAATCGTTTCAAAATGTACACTTATAAGAAAAATTTATGGTAAGAATTGTACTATTACCTTATTGCTAAGTATAGTTTTTTAACAATACTTGAATTAATTTTTGCATGGTTTAATATGTGAATGTTTATGTTAAAAACTTTTAACGTGCAATGTAAAACTGCTAGTCATAGAACATATTTTTGAAAAATTAATCCAAAGTTATCAGTATTTACCAATATGATATGATATAATATAAAGGTACACCTCCCACCATAAATTTTGCCAACATGTTATATTGGATTGTTTTGATCTGCTGGCCTTCGGCCCAGCCTGTTTCAAGTCATGATTCACCAGGAGGAACCAAAAAAAAAAAAAGAAAGGAAAAAAAAGAGAGGAAGTTTTTTGCGTACGCCTTCCACGTCCTTCTAATCGATCAGCAAGACAAACTTGAAATAGGCCGTAAGAAAAGGCCATTCAAATGCAAAATTTAGTACATGTCATTTGATTTAAATTTTTTTTGTGGCAAAAGTTAAACTTAAAAGCATCCGTTAGGAAAAAAAACACAAAGAAAGAGTTTAAAAACCCAAATGCAAATGCCATGCAAAGGAGGAGAAGAAACAGACTAGCCAAAGGTCAAGCAAAAGCTAGTGAAAAAAGCCTAAAAGGCCTGTGAAAGGTAGTACTAGCGCTGAGTGCTATACACAAAGCTCTCTCTCTATCTCTCAATTCTCATTGATAACAGGCGCAGTCGTGAAAGGGTTGGTGGGCAGGGCGTAGGGGGAAGTAATGATGGAGAAATGTCTCTGCGTGAGGTATCTTGTCTAAATGTTGTCACTTTAATTTATCAAATAAATTTCTACGCATGTGTTTTGAATATGTCGATCCGGTGGGTTGCTGCCAGTTTTTGTTGTTAGATTTATGTGGATCCCCTTCTGCTCCCGTATCTATCTCTATTTTCGCCTCTTTGCAGTACCCCTTATAGTCCGTACATATTTCCTGCACAGTACACATCTATCTAAGATTATTTATTTTAGTGAGCGTTTGATACTTCAGTTTTGACTCATCAGTTTTAATTATAAATAATGTTAAAGCTCACAATAGTTTTGATAAAAAACAAAAAATTGTTATAGTGTAAAGCTTTTATATGTTATAGTTTTTAAACTCAAAACTTCATTTTCAACTAAAGTGTCAAACGAATTATTAATTAATATATATGTTGATGCATTTTTATTATAAAGTGTATGTACCTTTAACAAAACATCACAGTGATACTTTGTTGTTTGGAAAAATAAAAAAGATACCATATGTCAAATAATACCATGGGATATTTATCTTTTTATACTATCTCTTTAAGCTAAATTCAAAAATTATGCCTTCGGTTTTTAATCTTATCGATTGTACTTATCTTCAGATTAAATTTAATACACAAATCTATATCTTATACCTCAATTAATAGTTGATTTTGATATTTAAAATAACAAGATTATTTTTATGTAAAAGAAAAAAAAAATAAAACTTCTAAAAAATAAGAAGATTACAAAAACAAAAACACATAAGACACTTATTTTTTAGAGTACTCAATATGTTTTTAAGTCAAAAATATTAACATAAAGTTTAAGTTTTTAAAGTTCTCTTGTATGTATATATGCATTTTTTTTCCAATTTGAGGGTAATTTAAGTTAATTTCTTATGTCAAATTTAAAGATTGATTAGGAAAAGTACAAAATTTGTGCGCTAAATCTAATATCAACTATTGTGTATATTTTTTATTGTTAATTATTATTGATTATAGACGTTTTTATTATTTTTTTGATTTATTATATTTGTATTTAAAATAATTATCACGGGTTAAAAATATTAATTAAAACAAAATTCATTTTCAAAAATAATTTAAATAATGTTAAAAAATTCAAAAGTTGCCAACGCTAAGTGGCATGAGCAATTTTGATTTTTAGGAAATTTACTGGTACGCAAGTTTTCATTTGACGGTAATTTTTTACAAACTCTGTGTATGATGTGCTTTTTTTAAGAACTTCCTAACACCAAAATGGCATCGGTGACTTCTATCTAACTGAGCGACGCGTTGACTGCTTCGCTAAGTGTATTTAGTTACAGCAACTTAGTGACGCCTTTAGCGACACTACAAAAACACTAGAAAGATGATTTTCCAATGCATTAGAAAACTTTTCGACATGGTCAATGCGTTGGTAATTACACTTTTTCTAGTAGTGACAAAAGATTCATTCTTTTGATTCTAAAAATGAAGTGACAAAAGATTCATTCTTTTGATTCTAAAAAATATCATTAATGCCTTGTTATTTGAAAAATATTAAAAAAATATATCTCATGTGAAAAATAGTGTTTTATCAGACAAAGGTTCCGAAAACCCACTTAAAAAAACCCCTCAAAGAAGAAAACCACCAATTAAGAGAGAATTTATTCAAAGTTTATATTCAATATCTAATATTCTAATATAACTATTACAGTAGCTAATGAGGCTATTTATAGCCTTTTAACCAAACAACAATAAATGTTTACTAAAACATATAACAAACAAGACAAATAATGACAGATTAATAACAAAGCATAGCTAAAATGTAAAAATAACTAATATAGCTAAATTCACATGCATCATCATGGTTTCCAAAGATGTTAATCTGCAGGTATTGTGGGCCTGTATTTTAGGGCATGAAATTTCATAATTGTCTTTTTATTAATAAACTCAAAATTAATTTTATAAAATTATAAAATAACAAAACAGAAAAAATAAAGAACCTCATAAGATATGGTTTTGTTTGATGAGTTTTCACAGTTTCTTGATTTGATTTTTCTTTTATGAGAATTTTTCTGGTAGGACTCCACCAGTGGTGCACGTATTAAATTATTAAATCTGGTCAAAATTACTTTTTCCAGCATATCTAATGGTTGAAAGATGAATACCCATCTGTGAGGTTTTTTTTTTTATCCTCACCAAAAAAATTACCTTCGTTTGTAGGTTTACAAATTTAATTGGGGATATTTACAAATAAAAATATTAGTTGAAAATTTTATATCACAAAACATAGGGTTTGGGATATTATATTGGTGTTTAGGTTATTTACCTTTTCATACTATATATTTTGGGTTTATTCAATTACTTTCGGTTTTTACCTCGCTGAATGCATACCATCAATGTTCACACTAGTATATAAAAATAGTAGTCTAGAATATAAATCCATGCATAAGTTAAAGTTTTAAACTATAAATCTAATAACATAGGTCTCTAGATAGCATAGGGTGATAAGCATCATCATCATCCTGTTGCGAAAGTTGTTGCGATGGTAAAAAGGGTGGAAATACAGTATTTGTACCAATTGAAGGAAATATATTCCAGGAAATTACATACTCAGTTAAGTGGTTAATTGTTGAACGTAGGCTGTACATGCAGCAAGCTAGTTTTGATGTGTGCTAACTTGGCTATCACAAGATGCTCTCCTTTTCTTCAACCTGACCACTTCATTATTCTCGAATTGTCTATCACAAGAACTAGAAGATCTTTTCAAAACTTTGCCCCTCACTTTAATGTATTCTAGACGAGGCTTGCATACCCTTTGAACTATCTCTTTCTTACAGTATTCTAGACGAGGCTTGCATACCCTTTGAACTATCTCTTCCTCTGTAAGAGGTTTTACATTAGAAGACTACTATTGAGATTGTAAATCTTTAAGCGCCAGCATATCATTCTGAAAAAAAAAAAAGGAGAAAAAGCTTATAGTTACAAAAATATATATGCGTAGAACTTGTTTGATTTACAAAAAGTGCACGCATATTAATTAAATAAACAAAACAAAGCCACAAAAGAGCTAAAACAATTCAGAGAAAAAAATAACACAACGATAGTCTCATAGGCATCATTCTACCACAAATCCGAAATAAAAATTATTCATTCTCAATAAAAACATGAAGAAAAGAACAAAACAAAGAGATGTTCCAATTGATAACCAAACACATGCAGTTAAAAGAAAGAAAAAGAAGTATATTCCATGCATTATAAAAGACAAGTTAAGGTTTTGGTAATAAGTCACAAACTTTAACTTTAAAAGCTTACTGCAAACAAACTACAAATAGTCAATAATAAACCCTATACTAGATTAATCCATTCATTAGACCCCAATCACTAAATATTCTTCAAAAATCAATCAACTTTATATCCCTAATAGAAATAATTATAATTACTATACCATGCGCACCATACTTTACCAAAAAAGACAGAAAAGATATACGCCACACAGCAGTGCTCAAATACTCCATAGAACAATTGGTGCATTATTTATTCATGCTAAGTGCTTTAAAAATTTTTTGCTGTTCCATCCCCACTCTAGAAAGCGCAAGGGCTAACAGTTTGTTGAGAAACAGTCAAAAGGGGCATAGCACACTACTTGAATGAAAACCAAATTTTAGAGATTTAAGAGCAACCAAAGAGATAGAATGCTGAATAAGAGGGATTGAATCTAAAATACCAATATACCTCAAGTAGATGAGTATGGCCGTGTTCTCGTGCATGCTCAATGACAATGGCAGCAGATCGGCGGCTACAAAACTGCGGTGCAGAGAAGCGGCAACACAAGAGAATGTATGAGAAGGAGGAAGTTGCAAGGAGAGTTGGAGTTTTGAACGGAGTAAATTATGAATAAGGAACAATCCCTAATTAACCTCTTAGGTCAAACTCTTTCTTTTTTTTTCTTTTTTTTTTAACTTTCCCTCCCTTTTTTGGGTTCTAGGAAATTTACTCCCTGCTTGTTTTAAGGGATCCCTCTAACCAATTTGTATTACCGGCTAAGTGTATATCAATATATAATATTCATATTATATAGACGCTTTCTTTTTTTTTTTTTTTTACTTGCAGTTGCTTTAATTTTTTTTGTCTTTGATAATTGACTTTTCTTCTTTTTCTTTGGGTAATGGATTCGTTTTTTTTTTCCTTATATCGACTAAATTTTAAATATATTGCCACTGTATACATTAATTCAATGACTTATATATATTAGAAACCCTAATTCCTTAAAAAGGAAAAAATAACGACATTTTTTTTGGGGGACAAAATAAAAAAATGCGTTTTAATAATAATAAAAAAATACTTAGACAAAATAAAAAAATGCGTTTTAATAATAATAAAAAATACTTACTTAAGTATATATGGGCGTGAAAGACGGAAAATTACTCAAAAAAAAGAAAGATAGAAAAATTGCAAATAATGAGTAGTGAGTTGAGAAAGTTGGAGAAAGAGAGGAGAAAGTTTTGGAGAAAGTGGCCAAAGTGGATTTGAAATCTTATTTTATATGTCTTTTAACTTAAGTGATTCCCTTTTTTTAGAAAATTTAAATGATTCCTGTTGGGAATCTAATTTTGTTTATTATTCTCTATCTGAATTATGTTATTTTAAGGAATCAATTTTCCGACGCCACGTAGCTTCGGAAAATTTTTTAAGAACTAACTTTTCGACGCCAACTAGTGTCGAGAAATTATTTTTACTATAATAAGGACATTTTTTGATGCCTTTATCAATTCAACATTATGAAGAAAGAACTAAATAAATTTGGCAGTAAATTTTATGTTTCCTACGTTTTTATCGGCTTTGGATTATTGGCGTCAGTAAATACACGTTTTCTTATAGTATGTTTGTTTTTTCATAAATTGATCCCTAACGATTTTTTCTTTGAAAAACCCAAAAATATCCCATGAATTTTTCACCAACACCGTGTTTGTTTTAAAATTCTTGGTAATTCAAAACCAATGACTGCAGAAAAAGACTGTAACAGGGAGAGACAATATTATTTTTTTTTTTAAAAAAAAGCAAAAGGCCAAAGGGCACTCAAATTAAGGCAGAGAAGACCCCGATCTTTCATTTCACTGATCACTCATTCACTGTATCTGTAAGCGCTGCTGCTTAGATTCTCTCTTTCTGTCCGAGTCAAAGGGGGTGCCCCACTCCTTTGACTTTTTGGCTTTGGTGCGCCTGTTCTCTATACAATCCTGTTGTGTCTTAACCTGCAGCCTATACGTACTGACTGCCGAGGGAGAGAGAGAGAGTTAGAGTCACCGCTTTGCTGTCTGCTGCTTCCGAAGAGGAAGCACTGTGATCCCACGCTGTGCCATCCCACCGAGAGACCTCGTACACTACCACACCAATCAAACATTGAAGCAAGCTAGAAATCTCACAAGCATCTTGCAACAAGGTTGTGGCCCTTTGATATAACAAAGTGTTTGGAACGTTAATTAGAACTAATTGGTTTTAACGAATTATAATGTAAACTTGTAAGTAATTATTATAAAAATAAAAAAATTGTTAAAGTATAAAACTCTTACGTTCTATAGCTTTTAAACTTAAAACTTTAGTTAGAACTAAAGTATCAAACGGTCTAATAGTTTTGCTTGGCGTCTAGTTAGTATAAGAAAGGAAAAAAAAGGGGCTCTTAACCAGTATTTAGAACCATATCTTTAAAAAAATTTAAATCTATGAAAAAGAATTTTAAACTTTTTTTAAAAAAATGAAAATGTTATGATGAAATTTATAACGTCCTGTCAAAAGTTTGGTACAAATTTTAAGGTACACTTCTTGAAGATCATTTAAACACTTCTAAGGTGTTTGAAAAATGTAATTAGAACCAATGATTGAAACCTATTTTAATAAAAAATACTGTAGCATATGAGAGCTTTACATTAACAATAATTTTTTGCCTTTACTGTAATATATGAAAGCTTTTTACTGTTTATTGGTTAGAATCAATTGGTTTTAAACCACAGCCAAGCACCTTATTCATAGTAGTTTTTGAACTTTGAAAGCAAAAAATCCAAAGACAACTTCTATAAAGCCTTCCCAAACATTCTTTATTTTTGTCATCAAAACCTATAATTCTCATATTAGATTCACAAGTGTCCGTGGGCTTAACTTAATTACAACACTGACGTTAAATTGCACGTACGTTTATAATTCAAATTTTTTTACTTTATTTGTACATGATTGTTACTCAAAGTTTCATCTTAGTGCATATCTAAAATTTAAAAACGAGCAAGAGTTAATAAACTTGGTAAATTGTTATTTTAATGATTTTTTTAACATTTTAAAAGTAGATGGAAGAATAATTTTAACAGAAAAAGGGGATGAAATTCGTACTTTGAAGGCAAACATCGAATTGTTAAAGCCTTAATTTTCTCTCCCCACAACCCCCCCCCACCCCCCCCCCCCCCCCCCCAC
This sequence comes from Artocarpus hirsutus, assembly GCA_946598075.1. Classification (NCBI taxonomy): domain Eukaryota; kingdom Viridiplantae; phylum Streptophyta; class Magnoliopsida; order Rosales; family Moraceae; genus Artocarpus; species Artocarpus hirsutus. The sequence continues at coordinate 40,513 of CAMOHE010045761.1, read as the reverse complement.
AAAAAAAAAAAAGAACATATTTAAGAATGAATCTTAGGTCTATTATATCATTTGTCGATCGACCACATTCAATATACTTGCCTACCTCTACTACCACTTGCAATCCATCACATGCAAATTGCTGTAATAATTATTGCAAGTAAAAAGCAAATGAAAAGCAGTAGTACTAGCACTTCATCTTAAATCTGAAATCTGACCTTTTTCTTCAGTAGCAACTTAAAAAAAAAAAAGAAAAAAAGAAAAGAAAAACAGTAGGGAAAAAAGTTAAAAAGCACCAAAGTAATTAAACTCCCACATTGATCTCTAGCTTTTCCTTTTCCTTTCTACCACCTATCTAGCTAACAAACTAAACTAGACTTCTTCTTTAAAGGAAAAAAAAAGAGTAAAAATACCTAGCTACTAACTTACCACTTTATATGCTATGCTATAATTAACTAATTAAAGTACCTAGTTTTTGTTTCCCAAATCCAAAACCCACTGTTGAATCTTTTCATTCATTCCACAGCGCAAACATCGGAACATGTTGTTGTTGAACCAAACCAATGTTCCCAATCCGACCATGCTGATCATTATTTCCTCCATTGCCATCTTGATCAAACTTATTAGCATTTCCCTGCAACTGATGAGAATAATCATCACCACCACCACCAAACTGATGATCACTTCCATTTGACGAGTTCGGGTTCCGATTACTGGCCTCTGTACTGGTCTCGTGCGGAGGATTATTCATGTCATGGTCAGCATTGGCGGTCCACACCATGGCTGCCAGCTCGTCCGAGGGCTCGCCGTTTGCTATGGCCAGAAGAGGCTGTTGTGGCGACGAGGAAGATGAGGCGGCTGCAGCGTAAGAGTTGAAGTCCTCGAGGGCAGTTGTTGTCGTGGAGTCCTTGGGAGAACGTTTCGCTAGATCGCCGGCGATGAGGGTTTTGCTCGAGCAAATTCTCTTCACGTCGTATCTGCTTATGTCGAAGTTGGTCACTGCGCTTGGGCCTCTGAATTTTATGGCTGCAATGTCGTATGCCTCGGCTGCTTCCTCTTGTGTGCCTTTATAATTTAATCAACATTCATATTGTTTGTATAAAAAGAAGGAAAAAAAAAATAATCATGATGTTGAATCACAAGTCAGCCCAAAATTTGTATCCTTTTAAAAGTCAACATCCTGTTTCCTAGCCAATGTTATCTGGAGAATAATATCAACAAAGTTTGTATATATATATATATATATATATGATATACGTATATGATTTGATGTATAGTCGAAAAGCATTAATGAAGCAGGAGAAGATTCAAATTTGTATGATTTCAGGGTTTCACTAACTAGTCTATAACTGAAAAAAGAAAAGTTATATATACACTTGGTTCGTGGGATCCACAAGATCTGGCAAAGTGAAAACTTGTTATTAAATTGTACGTTGACCAAATATGTTCTCACAACATATTTAATAATCTGTTGATAAGTATAATATAAATCATAGGTAAACAGAGAATGTATTGCATATTTACGGTTTTTATTGTGTTTTACAATTTCGTTCAACTATGTCATATGATGATATACAAAATAAATGCATTCTACATATATTGGTAATATATAATTTTTCGGGAGGCTTGAGAACAAAATCGGAGAAGAGACTCACTAAATGTGCCAAGGTACAAATCCTTGTTCCCAGCAACTCTACCAATTCTGGCTTGCCACCTTCCATGCTGATGGTGTCTGCCAAAATTAGACAAAAGAAACTAACCAGCTCAACACAAACACATGACTGTTTGGTATTAGTTGATTCTAATAATTTTTTAATTAAGAATAATGTAAAGATTTCATATGCTATAAAAAAAGCAAAAAAATTACTACAGTATAAAGTTTTACATACTATATCATTTATAATTATAACCAATGGTTCTAATTATCGTGCAAAATACCCTAAAACTTCAATCATTCTGTTTTAAACCAACCAAGCAAACGGACAAGAAGCAAACGGACCAAAATAACAAGGAGACACATGATAATTGTACGTCTGAATGGATGACCAAATTTTACCAATTAAACACGGTCAATGCAGTCAAGTACATTTACCATTTTGTTTCCCTATTATTGCCTGTGATAAATTTTAAAAATAAAGCTGCAAACTGCAGTAAATAATGGTTTAGCTATGTCCATTATTAAAGTTGCTTTTCTGCCATACCTTGTCACACCTCTGTACATAGAAGCTCCTCTTGAAAAGCCACTGCTTTTCCTGTGTTTGGATCATCACACCATTGTTAAAAAAAAAAAAAAAAAGGTCCCAACTTGTCATAGGAAAAGGAAAAGAAAATAAAATTTGATACGGTGGCAAAAGGTACAATTGGACAAGTATACATTATAAAGCAAAAGGCCCGGGTATATACCTTCTTAAGTTGGCGACAAATTCTTGTCTTGTCATGTTCTTCATCTCTTCCAGTTCCTTTTCATAAGTGCTTAACTGAGCATTGTAAATTAACGTTAATAATTAAACTGACGGGTCATTTATATATATGGAGTAAAAACTTTTTTCAAACGGATGCATAAAAGCTGAGACTGTATTAAGGATAAAAACAAAACTCACAGGAAAATTTATGTGAGTTGTTGGACCCCAATACTTGAGAGCAGCCAAGTCATAAGCCCTTGCTGCCTTTTCCTCCTTGTCATAACCTCCTGATTGTAATCATTTTACAAAAGAGTATATACTGGAATTAAGAAACCTTTGCACACTTTTCGATGTTTCACATAATTTCTTCAATAAATTTTCATGGAATAATTACAGTAATGTAGGAAAAAAGTAGGACCAAGTAATTAATTATTAAAAGAAGGAACATCCAAATAGATATGGACAATAGTATTATGGGAGAGCTTCACCTACCAAGGTAAACTGAAAGTTTGAAGAATTGAAACAGCACGTCCCGAAGGAATTATACATGAAAATAAAGTAACAAACAGTTAGCATATTCTTCGACAAAGAAGACAAAGTAACACTAAAAAAGAATACTCCTAGTTGGTTCTTGAACAGACACTACACAACTTTCTCTAGCAATGAATGGGTGTTTGGGGTTGTTGTTCCGACCGTAACAATGTAAAGCTCTCATATCTTACAATAGATGGTTCAAGCGTATAATTTCAACTCTTCTCACTACATTACATTTAACTTCTGTTATAACTGGAGTTTTAAGTTTAAAAACTACAATATGTAAGAGCTTTATACTATAACAACTTTTTACTTTTTACTTTAGCTAGTTAGAGCTTTATACTCCTTACAGTTGTAATTGATAAGTTAAAACTGAAGTTTCAAACAGTACATTCAGTTTATCAAAAAAAAAAAAAATAGAAAAACAAAATAAAAAAGTAAATGACCTTGTCTTCCTTTCCTTGTTTGCCCTTCTTTTCTGCAGCTGTTATCCCACAAGTGAGCCTCATATCTCCCGGTCCATCTATGCCTAATATAACATACAACAGTTTTCTTAATTAACCCGAACAGATAAAACATTATTTATAACAAAATCTCAGATCCTTAATATTCTCATCCTTAATAAAAGAAAAAAAAAAATTATAGGAAAAGTCATGTCATGATTACCTCGTAACACCGCGATACTGAGAAGTTCTCTGCCCAAAAGTATCAACAGAATTCCGAGGCACAGTCTCCTTAGCCAAAGACTTCCCATTGACAGACCTTTTCCGACTATCCGACACTTGCAATGTCGAAATTGCACCAACATGATCATGACCATATTGTTGTGATGAAAACGGTCTCATAGTAAGCGACAGGGACTGAAAGCCACAACCGTTCGATTCATCAACCACCGATTTCTGATCATCATCGCCGTGATGATGATAAGACAGCGTTTGGCCTAGCCAGGACTTGTACACTCCAGCGTGAGGGTTTTGACCGTTAGTACCAGTGTAATGGCAATAAGGGCTGATTATAGAACATGGGTTTGTGGGATTATTATTATTGTTGTCGTTATCATCGTGATTATTATTCTCTGTGGCTTCTATCTCCCCATTAGAGTTGAAGGTCGGTGACAGATTAACGTTGATTTCGGTTTCGTGATGATGATGATGATGATGATCAGGATCAGGAGTGGAGTAACAACAGCCCAAGAAATCTTCAAGCTTTGGACCACCCTCTACGCTCGGATTATTTGTCGTTCCAATATTTAGCCCCATGCTGTTCTCGTACCTCCAATCTTCATCAAACATCAAATAAACCCCACAAATGGAAAATCATATTATTGTATATAGTATATAATAAATAAAAAACACCGAGTGGAAACAAAAGAGGAATATTTCATTTAAAGTAATATATGAAAAAAAAAGGCGAAAAAAAACCTTGGGGAGGATTAGGGCGTCTGAAAGGGTCGGCAGGAACACAAAGAGAGCCGTCAGAGCGTAAGGGCATGACAGACATGTGGTAAGGGAAACCAGAAGCAGCTCCATGGTTTTGGTGATCTTCTTCTCTTGCAGTGCTGAAACCTTCATGGATTCCGAGGTGTGGAGTGAGAGAGAAACCCAACCAATTACTCATATCTTTATTCAAAAGACACCACCCAAACAGTTACCAAGAACCCTCTAGAAAAATGATATTACGTCTCACTAAAAAACCTATAACTCTTATCTCACTCTCTCTCTCTCTCAGTAGTTTGTTCTCTCTCTCTCTCTCTCTCTAAAGTTTGGTGTCTGGGTCTTTAGAGCTCAAACTTTGAAGCCGGTAAGGGATATAGAGCTTTTACAATATTACATGTTATTTATTTATTTTTTTTCTTTCCATTTCCTATGGTTTTAAACTTAAAATTTCTGAGACTCCAGTTATGCGAAGGCTCATTTTTATATTTTGCTTTTGCGGCCCCCCTGAGGCTTGAGAGGAGTGCAACAGGTCTAATACAATATAATAAGATAATGGTTTTGGTATCAATCTCGCATCTAATCATTCCAACGTTTGTAATTTTTTTCTGTTAAAAGAATATAACTTTATTTTTATGTTTATATAACTTTTAATTTATTCGTATATAATACGTGTAAGACGGTATGAATAAAACTACGTTATAAAAAAAATTACAAACATGGAATTGGAAATTATTGCTAAAATAATATATAAGTATGTGTGTATGTGAACCCAAAAAAGATTCGAAGAAAATTACAACGCACCCTCGTCTTTATTTTCTCAGCTCTGTTTCTGTTTTTGTATTGAAAGTCTTGGGGTCTGTGCCCCTCCTTTCCCCTCTTTCGTTTTTTCCTCAGAGTTTTGCAGAGGTGGCCACGATATGTTAGGCATAGTAGACAGAGACAAGGTATGGACGAGAAGAAAAACAATTCTATTTATTTTCTAAAATAAAAAAAAAAATGAAAACGGACTGATGAGAAGCCAAATCTAGTACAAACTCTGGTCAATTTTTTTTTTTTTGGGTGAAAATGCCCTCTTGAAAATTTTAGGTGTGTCATGTAGTCGTACTGGTACATAGGGCGTGAATACGAACCTGCTTTACATGCTATACTTTATTATTATAATTATTATTTAAAATCCCCCAATCACTTCACAATGCTATACTCAAAAACTTTTTCTAGGGTAATATAATATACTCATGACCGTCTTTTAAAATTTGAAGATTTTTCATGTAACAATCTTTATCGATGACGTACGTTGTGAAATAGTAAAATATGATCTTCTTTTTTTTTTTTCACACAAATCAAATGATTGAAAGATAAATACTTACTTATAAGTATTTTTCTCGGTTTCTACACAAAATATTGCCTTATAACTACCGACATAAAATGTTTTAATCATTGAGTGTCTTCAATTAAAATACACAAAAATACTTTTATTCACAAATCCATAGACGATTAAAAATTTTGTCAACAGCTAAAACAATAGTACTTACTTGCAAAGGGAGAAATAAGGAAGATATATACAAAAATATAATGACCTCTCGTTTTCTTCAATGAATTTATGTGTCACATAAATGTAATTCATTATCAATACCAATATTGTGCACTATACACCAATGAATGTGGGGTGGGTCTTATAAATTCTATTAGTTGGAGTGTGTAGGTGGTGCCCTACACTACACATTTTTTCTAATGCTATATTTGACACAAAAATGTAAAAAATGAAATCTTTGATATGTTATTTTATTCTATACTCTAATACATAATTCATAATGTTATTCAAAAAAATTTTATTTACTTTTTAAATAAATGTTAAGCTTTGAAACCTATAGGATGCTATAGTTATTAAACAAATAGGCTAACACACTGACAAATAAAAACCAATGTGCATCTGCAAAGACAATGTTTTTAAAATTGAAATAATGTCTAAATGATTTTATTTGTTGGGATAAAAAACATTGACACTCCCTATGTTTTATTTAAAGTATAGAGATACCTTTTGGGCTAAAACCAATCACACTGACACCCTTGAACATAACTTTATTAATTTTTTATTTTACATAATAAAATTACTCTGTTTAATCTCAACCGTTGATCTAAAAATAAAATCCTAGCCATTAATTTAGAAAACAAAACCCTAACATTCTAATTAGACAAATAAGCCTTCCTGCTTAGCCCCCTACCTTTCTCAGCCCGCCCCTTTCTCCATCTGTCTACCCTCCATTGGCTAGCCCCTGCACATTCCGGCCGTCACTCGCCTACCATATGCCCTTGACCCGTAGCCCATGCATATCCCGCCTGCCCCTCACTCCTCTTGACCCTCTCACAACGTCACCCACTCACCCTCCCTTAACCCAACCTAGCCCAGCCTGTCGCTCACTGCCTCCCACCTCTCCTACACCGTCACCCACCCCTCAAGGCCCAACCTAGCCACCCTATTGCCTGCCACTGCCCCCAACCCTGTTGCGCCCCCCCACCCCCCATGCCTCAATTCTAATGGACCTGTAAAGAGTTGTGAGTTTTATTTTTTGTTGTTATTTTTTAAAAGTATCTTTTTTTTTATTTCGTTATAATTCTTAGATTTTTATAAGAAAATAAAACATTTAGATGGTAATAATTAATTTAATAAGATCTAATATGGTGATATCATGTTATTTTGTTTTAAATATGTTTTCATGTTTTATGTTATTCTTAAAAAAATATCTTTTTTAATTCTTTGTAATTTTGTTATAATTTTTAAATTTTTGTGACATGTAAAGCATTTATAGGATGATAACTAATTTAATAAGATCAAGTTCCATAGCTTTATAGTAGTTGTGTCTTTATATTTTAAGCTATTTTAATGGACAATTAATATTTACAATATATATACATGTTACAAATACAAATTGTTCAATAATATTATATTGAAAGAAAGATTTTCAAATGTAAAGATAAAAGAAAAAATATTTTTATTTATAATTAGAGTGAAATTTATACTTACAAGTATGTAAAAACTAATTAAACTCATTTTTTATGTTAAGTAAGGGCAAAAACGTCATTTCTTACTTCATAATTAATCAAAAAAGTTTTCGACTATATATAGGGACATTTTGGGTATTTTGAAACAAAATTAACAGTCAGATCATGGTAAACTGTTGCAGTCAACTAACAGAGGGTCTTTGTGTAATTTTCTAAAAAATAAAGGGTGTCAGTGTGATTAGTTTAGTTATAAGGGTGACTACGTAATTTATATAAAACTAAAGCTGTCAATTCGGGCCACACCAAAACGGGCTGGCTTGTGGCCTGTCTCTTTTGGCCTAAGCTCAACTTGGCCCGGTCCGACCCAAGCCTCAAGCCAGGCTAGGCTGAAGATTTAGGCTCAAACTATAAGGGCATCGAGCTGAGCTGGGCCTCCATTTTCATTAACAAGGCTAGTCTAATTTTTCTTTTTGGCCTTTGTGGCCTAAGCCAAATGGCCGAATTGATACCTCTAGATAAATCACAGGGGGGTGTCACCATTGATTCATGCAATTAATTGTTTTTTAATCGAGATTTAGAATATGTTTAGGAGGCAAGTTGACTCATTAGTTTCAACTGTTTATAGTGTAATGCTCTTATATCCTATAATGTGAAGATTTCACATGCTAAATTTTTTTTTTCTAACTCATTGTTTCAATTACATTCCAAATCTAATTGTCTGCTTCACCGTTTGTTGTTTAACATCTGAATTTGAAAACTTAACCTATTTAGTAGGCTCTGCTTTAGATCTATTACTTCTATTATCTGGGCTTCATAATGGACCGTGGCCGAAACCGTGGGCTAGAACCTCGCACAGAAATTTCATGGGCCGAATCTAGCTCAAAAGTGGCCCATTGATTCCGCTATTACTTGCATTCCATAATATCTCCCCCGACAGAAACGGCAGTTTTTAGAGTGCAAGACTGAGTCTAACAAATCTGTAAGTTAGAGGAATGAAGGCTGGTATTTCAAATTCAATTTGTATATTACGTATAAATATCTAGATTTTATTAAGTGGTACTTGATCAAATTACACCTCACAAACCACAACGTGCTCGGAATGGAAAATGCTTAAAATGACCGTATATCAACAAGGGGTATGTTGATGATCATGACTGCAAAAAATGAAAGAACCCGAGAACAATCTCCATCTCTTTCTAAGCAAATCATATGAATCATATGATTATTGATTGTCTGTGCATTGCCCACTCCAGATTTCCTACTTCAATAGTCTTCTATATTAACTCGAAATTGTCTCGTCACATTCACCTCTTATAAAGCATCTGGTTGATAAACTTTCACCACATTCTTCAAAGAACTCATAACACTGTCCTTTAAATTAATATATGAATTGACAATGACGTAGTTATCAGTTTGTCCTTCGCACCAGTCTGCCAACACCTTCAATCTTATCCATAAAATCTTCAGATGCCACACATTTTACCCTACTCAAAAAATCTGGCCACTATTTTGTTTTTTTTGGTCTAAATAAGCTTTTTAATAAGATATAGATTTAGAACTTGTCCAATGGATGTATAATTTTTATTTTTACGATGTTTTAGTTTTTTTACTCTAATAAGTCGTGGGTTTTTTTTTTTTTTGCCCTCAAAGCTTGAACATCCTGTTTTTGTCAAGAATTAGACGTCATATTTCTATATCACCAAGAGCAAATAACAATTTTAAAGCAAGTGGAATGGAGGTTGATTTGTTAGTTGATAATTTAGTTAAGGTGCTTCTATTAATTAAAAATGATATTCATTCCTTGGCAATTTATTAATTAAAAATGATTCTTTCTTTATTGTTTTCTTGTTCTAGATGAGAGGTCCAGATTTCTTTTACTTAAACAGTAGAATTGTTTGATTGAAAAGACTAGGTTAGTTTTTGAATTAATTAATCAGATGTAGACATGGTAGAAAGATCTGTTACGTTGCATGAAAAGACAATATCTAAAATTTGCTGCTGAATTTTTCAATCCTTTTACGTGTGTCTAACGAAACTGATGTTGAATGAATATATCGACTGCACAAAATCAGACATGATATAATGGGGCATGGATTGAAGTTTTATACCATATAATAATCAGATTCGATATCCTTTTACATTTGTTATTTTATAGATATGTATATGTATATGTATATGTATATGTATATGTATATGTATATGTATATATTTATATTATTTTCTTAGTAATATTTATTTCATAGTTTTCATAATTGGTTTATTTTACAGCTTTGTTTTCTTTTAAAAATAATTAAAAAACCTGTACCGTTATAATTTGGACTAATGTCACAGTATGTGATGATCGTGATTAAGAAATCTGTTGACACTATTAATTTCTCTTTTGTTTTTCTTGCTGTTTTAATAAATTTGGCATTATAATGTCATGTAATCCTTTTGGAAGAGCTAAGCGAGTGCGAGTGTATTGCTTGCGTCGATCATTCGACCTCGGAAGAAGAAGATGTCAAATATTATATTCTTTGGCAAATCATACGCGCGCCGACCGAAAAAAAAAAACATACATGTTAGTTTACCCTAGTCGTTATTATTATTATTATTATTATACTTTTGTTTCTTCTAATTACTACAAAACAAATTGGAATTTTGCCACAATAATTTTGAGCAAAACTTTTTATCACAACAAAATTTGTTGCTAATGTACGTTTAGTCAAAACTTTAGTTTAAGGTGGTGTTTAGAAAGTTATGAAAACTGTTGGTTAGAATCACTTTTACTGTAGCATGTGAGAGCTTTACACTGTAGTATTTTTTTTTAAACTGTTACTATAGCATGTGGGAGCTTTATACTGTTTATAACTGAGTTTGTGGTGGGAACCGTGGTTCCTATCACTATGCCAAACAGAGGGTAATATTTGTTGTAACTAAAACTTTTAGTCACGAGATTTTTAGTTATGGAAATTACATGCATGACTAAAAACTCCGTACTTAAAAGTTTTAATCACAACAAAAAATTAAACTAAAAGGTGTGACTAAATGTAAATTAGTCATAACATTTTGATACAACTAAAATTTTTGTTAAAATTTATTGTCACTGAAAGTCCATTTTTTTGTAGTAAATAACAGCAAGTTCTACTTATAATTGACTAAATGAGTCAATTTTTCTATTTTAAACAATTAATAAACTTTTTTTAAACAATAATTAATCACCTCTGTGTTAGAGAAAAAGCATGTAGTCTGTTATTTGTTTATGTTCATTACATATATGTAATAAATATATATATATATATATATATGTACTTTATTATGATACATATATACATATATGTTCAGACAGCGTGTTTATAGCATTTTTTAATTAGTAGAGCTATGTTCATTACAATAATATAAACTTTCTTTAGGTCGATTACCTAACCAGTCCATTCTAAAACTTGATTCCAATATTCTTGCATTAACACATTAAAAAAAAAAGTCTGCGACACGGTCATCGTAATTGCTCAAAAAATTAATTTTAGGGGAAATTACACTAACGGTACCCACTAACTTAATTACATCAAAATCAGTGGTCTCCTGTGATCCCGAACTTAACAAAAATTAAACACTGTTCTAAGCTAAATTATAGTACTGACAATCCCCGTGCCAGTTGCAGCTAACGAAATATTCTGTTTTGAGAGAGAAAATTATAAATAATTAAAGCGCACTCAAAGCAGTATAAAAGAATAAAACATACTTTAACATATATATTTTTATCCAGCGGCAACCAAAATTTTAGTTTCAATTGAAAATGCCGAACATAAAACAAATAATTTTTTTAAAAGAAAAATATATACTTGGAAAACATGTTGAATAACTTTTTTATCCTTTTAATCTTAATATGTCATTTTATCATTTTTTATAATCTAGTAGACCTCCTAATTACTATTAAAAACTAGACTTTTAGTCATAATTTTGAGGAAAATTTTTTTAGACATGATATTTTTGTATGACTAATATGCATTTAGTTACAATTTTAATTGATTTTTTTTTTGTGACTCAAACGTTTTAACCACAAAGTTTTTAGTCACAGATGGATTCAATTAAAGTTGTGACTAAATACATGTTAGGTTGTGACTAAAAATTTTGCTAAAAACTGTTATAACTAATAGTCGAGTTTTTTTATAGTGAATAGAATTTTCGTGTAATTTTTTGACATTTCTAATTTTATTTTTTATTTTTTTAAGCATTTCTTTTATAATTATCTGTTTTAAATTCTTAATTCTTTTAAATTTTAATTTAATTTTAAACATTTCTCAAGCCTACTCATGTGGTCACGTGGAAACATAATTGTTCAAATCTGCAATTCTACCATTTCAGAAGAAAAAAAAAAAACTACATACCAATTATTAAATATTAAACTCTTACACTCGTATGGGCATATCAATAAATGTTACTGTGACGACCCGTCTTTTCGGGCAGTCACTTTACTTTCTTAAATATTGTTCTTAAACAGTAATCTTACTTACTTAGTAAGAAAAATGTTGAATTAATTTTTTTTTAAACATTCTTTTACTTTAAAACGTACTTAAAATTGTTGCGACCTCTGTCGCCTTTTAAGTTGAGACCTCACTCAACATTTACTTAAAAAACATTTCTAATCGTTTCGTAATACTTAATAAGAAACATTTATTGAATCATAGCTTAAAACTTTACTTTCTAATTATATAAAAATAGTTCGTCAACTGTATCGTAAAACTTTGAAAACAGTTCTTAAAACTGAAATTTTCTTAATACTTTTAAACACTATACTAAATAGTGAAAAACCTTTTCTTTTGAACAGTGAAAACTTACTGTGGTGGTATCCATACCCAAATCTTTGCATCTGCCTTCCGCAGCACCCAGCTCTTCTAACGGGTCCTACTGGTTGCCTATAAAACTACTTACACCATGAAGGAACTTTTTATGAGCTTACGCTCAGTAAGTTCAAATATAAATTCACAAACATTTAAAAAATACTTTAAAAACTTTTCTCATAAAAGCCTTTTTCTTAAAACACTTTTCGTAAATGTTTTTCATAAACATTTTTAAAATAAACGTTTTCATAAAACATTTTTGTATCGTTTTTCATAAACGCTTTTCATAAAATATTTAACATAAAACAATCCTCAAATTACTCTTCATAAACGTCATTCATGTTTTTCATAATCACTTAACATAAAACATTCCTCAGAATGTTTTCCATAACATATAAATGTTTCATAACAAGGAAAACTAGTAAAATCAAAATGCATGTTTCCATTTATGCTCAATTATGAACTTCAATTATGAGCATCTTATGAACATTCTTTTTTTACTTTAACTTTCTATCTTCGTTCCTTAACCTTCATTATCTTACTTTAACTTTTTATCCTTGTTCTTTAACTTTCATTGTCTTATTTTAGTGTTCGTACCAACTTCATTGATCATGAGATTATAAACATGATGTTTCTCTAGTGGAAGACTTGAGACCATTGAACATCGACATCATGTACCTCATATCTAGGAGGTCAAACTTTAACTTTACTTTCATTACCTCACAATAAGGAGGCTGATACGACACTTTCTTTTATCGTTTTTACTTTACCTCCTTTTTAACGTTAATGAGCATAACAAATGCTAACACATCATATGCAAACACCTTTGCAAATCATATCTTATACTCTAAAACCTACTGCATAACCAATGCAACTTATTGCATAACAAATGCAACATAAAACACAACCATATTTTACAAATCATAACTTGTTCTCTTTGAAACTTACTGCATAACAAATGCAACTTATTGCATACAAATGCAACATATAACGCAACCATATTTTGCAAATCATAACTTATTTTCTAAAACATATTGCATAGCAAATGCATCATAAAACTTATAACTTAAGCTATAAAACATTACGCATTAACAAAATGCAAAATATACTTTAAACATAATTTTTGCAAATACGTTGCAAACTTTTACTTGATCTTTTAAACATATGCAAATAAACTTTAAACATAACACTTGCAAATTCATTGCAAATCTTCTTTTGAACTTTAAAACTTTTTGCATAATAAATGTAAACATATTTTAAGAGAAACTTGCATAATAATTGTAAACTCATTTATAAACATATACATAAATATTTAAAAATCATTTTTTTCATGCTATAGGTGAAGTTTGAAACTTACCCGGACTTAGCTCTAGCGTTCTCTATTCCGTTCATTTTTCTTTCATTAGTCGGCTTCTGTGTCCCAAATAACACTTGTGCTTCTAGCCCTCCAAGAGCTCCTTTAAAACCGTTTTTCTTAAAACTTGATAAAATCCTTTGAACTTTGCCTCTTGAACTTAATTGGGGTTATTCTTGCAAAGATTTGGGTTGAGAAAATTTTTGAGAAGGTCCAACCATGGCTGCTGTGGGTGAAGGGAAGAAGAAAGGGAGATTTTTTTGGTAAATTTTGCATTAAATGCTTCCTTATCCCTTATGATGACTCATGATAATCCATTTGCTTACCTAGGTGTCACCATAAGATTGGGCCACCTTTCATGGCTTGGTGGCCCAATAAAATCCAAGTGGGTGTCCACTTGATCGAGCCCAACATTTTCATTGTGTAATTTTTTACTACACAGTATTTTTCTTATATTGTTGTGGTAAAATTAGTGCAAAAACATATTCTTAGACTGTGTAAAATATTTTACTTGCCTCTTTTTTTATTTTTGGAGGCCAACCATAACATTTCTTATTCATCCATATTCTCTAAACAATATTATTCCTATACTGTTTTAACTTAAACAGCCTAATTTCTATACTACATGACCTTAAACAGTATAATTCTTACACTGCATTACTCTAATACTGTATAATTTTTTATGTTATTATATAATATTTTTTCTTAAACTGTATTTTTTATCTTAATATAATCTTTAACTTAATGTATTTTTAATGTATTGAAAATACTCGAGTATTACAGTTACCATCAAATTCATATTGGGTACTACCAATTTTTTGAATAGTTTGACAAAATATCGAAGGCTCCTCGCTCGGGCCGCTTCTATGTCAAAAATTAAATCAACTTCTTTTTCCTTCTTTTGGTTGGCCTTATGCAAACCAAATATGCCCCAAATTATTCATCTTTTGAATAAACAATTATATGTATTATATCGTTTAGCGTTGGCTCTTTGTCTGTATACGATTCATGTGGTCTGCGACTCACTCGATTTGGAGCCTAATAATGCGAAGGGATCAAGATTTATGGCTTGTGGTCAGTGTCATAATTAATAAAAAAAGGATAAATGGTGTGATTCACAAGAACTAATGTATACACAGAGACATGTAAAGGGGCATTGGTTAATTTATTAGTGAATGTTAATTTGGAAGATTTGAGGGCGTTTGGATCATTAGTTCGGACTGGCAAAAAATATTATAACAATTTTAATTATCTATTTCAAAGAGCGGCTTGAACCATAAATTGTAATTCAAATTAGTTTTATTACAGTGTTTATTCTTACATTTGAACCAAAAAGTAATTTGAACTCTAATTTGTGGTTTGAAACATAGTTGTCAAACATCTGTTTAATTTTTGTGAGAGAAAACACTAAAATAAATTAAACCAGTTCAAATTTAATTTTATTTAGTTCAAACTGATGAATCAAACATGCTATTGGCTAGATCCCGTGAATCAAAACAACCAGAAAATTTCGTCCACAATATACGGAATCGAGATGTCATCACATTAATGAACTCCAACTAATGAATATGTGGGCACTAATTTGTTACAGCAAGATTTTTCTTAAAAAAGAAATAAAAAAAAAAAAACTGTTACAACAAGACGTTGTAGTAGCTTTATTTAAGTTTCCACCTAACGCTTTAAATTATGAGAACATGACAACCCAATTTGCACCTTGGCTTGAACACTGTCTTTTTGTTTTTATTTCATTAAATGAATTTCACTGAGCATTTAGTGGAGCTGGTCGGCTAATGCAAAGGATCATTTTGTAGGCCAACGGGAAGAGCCTTTGGCTCCCTCCTCTCCAAATCCTATATTGTGCCTCGTTTACTCGGACTTTTGATATACACATCATTTTTTATTTTTTACATAATTTGATTTTACTTATGGTCTTAGTCTGTATCAAGGATCATGTCTTGCATTTTAAGATTGTAATTTTTTTGTTTTAAAAAATAAAAAAAAAACATAGTAACTAATTCTAATATTGTTTAAAACTGACATATTTGTTCATTCTAAAGCAGATCATGATGAATATTTTGATCGGAAAATTTCTTATCTCTTTTGACGCATATAGATTCTTTTTCTAGATAGATAGGGAGAAAATATAGCACGTGAAAATGTTCATACTTTGGACCGTTGCTCAGAAGGTCTACAGCTTAACCAATCGCAGGGACTTTTCATGGACTCACCAAACGAGGATTTCCTATTCGCCTCCTTCTATCAAGACAAGATTCCTAAAACTAGTATTATTCCCTATATTAGTCGATAGGATCATGTGACACTAAGTTATCATCAAATGTAATTTTTTAATTTTAATTATTTCTACCGATTATTTTTAAACACCTATCATCAAATGCTATATGAATTGATATTATTTTATGAAGTTAAGAATAATTGGAACCTAACTTTTTGATTCCAATTAAAAAAAATTATCGTAAAAGTTTTAAAAATCGCTAACATTATTCTGGGTATTTATGTCGTTGTTTATTATTCCTTGGCCTAAGTTTATGTGCCCAATCTTAATAGTGTAAAGTCATACATCCCTTTTTTACAATACTCTGCACATGCAAATTACTATTTTCAAGAAATTAAACTTTAAAATATGTATAATTGCATGCTTAATGACATTTTGTAGACTATATATATATAGCACTAAATGACAGAACCCTTTCATACATAGGGATCTGATTAGCTCAACCCAACCATATTTATTTGATCCTAGCACCTTTTTTAGACAAAGAGTGCATTCCCTTTGTCACTCTTTCTTTATGTCTTTTTCAATAAATAAAGCTTGCAGGTGTATGCGCACTACGTGCATTACTTGTCATATTAAACTCTTTTAATTTAATTAATCAGTCGGCCTAATTCAGAAACAAATTTTAAAAAAAAATAGAAAATAGAAAATAGAAAAAGCCCTTTTTATGTTGGCAGCCTTTGAATTAGTGTATACCTTTATACGAGCTTTATAGCTAGCACTCACTCTCTCATTGCTAAATCATCAAGCTCTCATCATTGCACTTGTCCAGTTTAATTGAAACCTCCATATATAACTATATATAAGCGGTGGTTGAGTTTTCCTCCTTATCAAGAACGGTAGCTTTACTTGTACAACTTGTAAAACCTCTCTCTCTCTCTACTTTTTACACTCAAAAGAGCTCGGATTCAGCTAGCGACCGTCGAATGGCCAAAATGTTAGAGCAGTCAAATTTGAAGACACTGGTCAACAAGTCGAGTACTAAAAAGGACGTCAACAAAGGAGCGTGGACACCCGAGGAAGATAGAAAACTGGCCGAGGTTATTGCCGTTCATGGTGCTAAAAAGTGGCAAACTATTGCAACCATAGCAGGTAATATTCAATAACGAATCAATATATATATATATCCATCCGTTAAGGAGAGAGGTGTGGTTCAAATCCCGTTTTGCTACAGTAGTTTTATCCTAAAATTTCAACTAAAAATAGTTTAAACCACAATTTATAGTTGGAACTGTAATTGTTAAACATCTGCATATGTATCTGATTAGTTCGAGTGCTAGCCAATTATACATACTTGATAGAACAATATGCGTATAATATGTGTCTGATATTCAAGAATTAGCTTCTAAATACTGTATTGGGTATTTGCTTTTATTTGATTTGCAGGCCTCAATAGATGTGGTAAGAGTTGCAGGCTTAGATGGTTGAATTACCTTAGACCTAACATCAAGAGAGGCAATATATCTGACCAAGAAGAGGATTTGATCCTTAGACTTCACAAGCTTCTGGGCAACAGGTCAATTATTATTTAATATTTATATATAATTTATATAATTTGTTTAATTTTTTTAACACTTCGTACGAATCCTTGACTTTTGCTTTGATATAATATATTATTATCTTTAGGTGGTCTTTGATAGCGGGAAGATTGCCTGGTAGAACAGATAATGAGATTAAGAACTACTGGAATTCTCATTTGAGCAAGAAAATGAGCATCCAGAGTGAGAAACAGAGCGGTGGTTCTTCGTCAAGATCACAATTAAACTCCAAGAACCAAAGAAAATTCCAACAAAAAGTGTCCAAAGAACAGATTAATAATGAACCAAAAGGAATATTCAGTGATCAAGCCTCGAACGTCGACTTTGATGTCAATGATTTCTTTGATTTCTCCGATGAAAGACCGACGAATTTGGAGTGGATGAGCCAATTCCTTGAACGTGACAGGTCCTAATTAATTTCTTGCTTTTTCTTTTTTCTCTTTCATAGGACAGCTATTATAAGTTTTGCAAATAATCTGTCGGCTCTCTGATTGTCCTTTTTCTTTTTGTTGCACACTAGCTTTTTTCTTTCCTTTTTTTTTTTTGGTTGAAAGGACATGTGCGGTGTTTTAACACCTCGTAATAAAAACAGATCCTACAATGTGAGACCCAATCGAAAAAAACTATGTTTTATTAGTTGCAGTGCAACATCACATATGCCCCTTACTTAGCATTTTTTTTCCTTCTTTCCTGTTGAGCCGGCTCTTTGAAATGGTGCTAAGAAACGGTTGTAAATAATGATTCGTCTTTGATGTCATATAGCTTTCTACGCATCAATCATTGAGAGAAAGTTTGGCGAAAAACAAAAATCAATCAAGTTCCAATGTGGACAAAAAGCTAGTTGGTAAATCGTAAGCTAGAAATCGAGAGTTGAGTATTTGGACCAGTTGAGCCGGTGGCGTTTTGGCATTTAGCTCGTGATGGGTCATTTAGAGTCACCATTCTCTCATGGAAAGAGAAAAAGAGCTCTGTGTAGACTAAATGGCGTGCAATATGAGGAAAGCTAAAGAGCGACTTGTCTCATTGTCGAGCACATGCTCATTTAAGATACTCTCCCCGGTAACAAATCTTCCCTCTTTCCTAACTCCTCATTTTTTTTTTTTTTTTTATTTCAAACCTATAAACCATTCGAGATATCAATTAATTATAATTATGAGGCTATTAATTGTCATATGCAGTTCAAACCTGATAACTTAATACGCGACAAAGTAATAATCAACGATAAAATAATATTATTTGCTAGTCCTGACTTAGGCTAAGATTAAATTAATAAATTTGATAAATTTATGAGATAATATATGATAATAAAGGTTTTTATATGTTCCAATAATAATATAAATTAATAACTTATTAATAATAAACACATATTGCATAAAAGGGGATGCCTTAAAATATGAGTCGAGTGTTGTTTGTTTTTTCTTGAAGTTGAAGTTGAAGTGATCTTATCTCTTATATATTTTTTTAATGTGCAAAGAGGTTCTGATGTAGTTTGATCTTTCATAATGCAATGAATTTTAGTTAGTGTAAGGTTTTATTTGATTAAATGTTCGTAAGAAAATTAATCTGTAGAAGTATGTACATTGGATTTATATTGATAATTATGTACATTTATGATTTCACTAGGTTAAGTAAGTGCAATAAATCTTAACTATTTAAATAAGCACATTAAATTACTAGTTTAATTAAATATGAAAAATTAAAAAATAAGAGATGTTTTAATAAATTGATAAGTTATTAATTACTCGATGAATTAATAATTCATTAATTGATAAAAAAAATGTCTTGCTTAATTAAAGATTTCTTTCGTTGTAAGACTACTAATCATAAGGGTTATATTGTATATGTCAGAAAATACTTAAAAACCTCATGTGTTTTGCCCGAATACCACTTTTATCTCTTTTATTATTAAAATGCCTAAAACAATACCATTTTTACCCCTCTTATTTTTTAAAATGCCTAAAACACCTTTTATGTTTTCAAAATTATTAAAATGCCTAAAACACCTCTTATGTTTTCGAAATCATACTCAAAATACCCCCAAAGCAATTATTTTTTAAAAATTCAAAGATTATCATTCCCAATATATATTAAATGTTATATTAAATATAACTTGGCTTAAAAATTAAAAAAAGCTAATTTAGAATGTTCAAATAAATATTTTAATTAAGCAAAATACTTCAATTAATTTGAGAGTTTCTAACGTTTTAATATTGATTTTATTATTTTGCATTATTAGTGCTTAAATTGTATTTAATAAACATTATAAAGGATAATTTTAGTTTTTTTAAAAAAAATTAATAAAAAATGAAAAACTTGTCGGAAGCAAAAAAAAAAAAAAAAAAAGAAGCTTTTCAATTTAATATATATTGTTAACTTTTTCTAAGCTAAATGAGTAATTAGATTTCGTTGACCCGGCGGGAGCAACTGCACAAACATGCATAAGTAACATTAATGGCAATTTTATTGCCAATAATAGTTATCATGCATTACTACTAGCTAGCGATCACAAAAACTAATATAGGAATAGGAGTTAGAACCATATACGCTGGTAATTCGTATAATATTCAGCGTCATATTCTGCTCTCTCTCTCTCTCTCTCTCTCTCTCTCTATATATATATATATATATATATATCTCTTTCGTACGGACAGATATTTAAAAATGCCAACCCTGAACGACGCGTGGGCCAATTTATATGTATACATGCAATATTAAAGTGGTAGTTTAATTAGGTGTTGGTGCTTGCTTTTAGTTATATGCATTTCAAAAGGGACACCTGATGGAGCCGAATCTGTATTATTTATTGGCAATTCTCTTTTAACTATACTATATGTGGCATATATGTACTTTACATGATATATATGGTATATATGTATATGTATGATCAGGAGTGCAAGATCCATGGCACATTAATTAATGTAATTTCTAATTTTTATTTTGAATATAGATGTCAATTATCTAGTGTTGCTCAACAAAGTGTTCCATCAGTACAGATCGGTAAAATCTCCAAATTTTAAGGGAAGATGTGGCAATGTTGTTTTTCTTTTTTCAGTAGCAAAAGCCGTGGCCTAATAAATCCTATGCAATGAGCGAAAGGTTAAATCAAAGGTTGACCATTTTCAACTAGCTTGCGTCCATCTAGAAAAGGATGGCACTGCAAGATTGGTGGACCCTCCCCATCGAATTCTAGGGAACAAGTAAGCATTTGCACGTTGTTATATAATACTTATTATAAGAAATGTAACACAATATCTATTTATAGTTTGTTTGGTATTAATTAGTTTTAACCAATTTTTCAGTTAGGAATAATATTGTCACGCTCCCCGATCCGAGCGGTGACTTAGCGGATTAATTAAGTTAATTAAACCAATTTTTAAATATATTTACCAATTAATTAGTTGACTTATTTATGAAAACATGATAAATTTAAAAGCCTTTTAAAAACAATTTCCCCTAACTTAAAGCAGATAAATTAATGTAAAATAAAATAGAAATTAATAATTACAAGTCGGGCCGCATCGGACCCACGTTTGTGTGCGCACATAGTATCAACATAAATGAATACAACCACAGTCCAAATCAAAAGAAGTAATTAAAATATTACATGCCTTATTCAGATGAGTAAATAACCTAGATAGAGAATTCCTATGGTTCACGAGTTCATCCAAGCTTCTCAGTCATCTTTATGCTATATTCCACCTAGAGGGGGAGGGGGGAAATTTTTAAAACAAATAAACAGTGAGTGAAAAGCTCAGTAGGACTAAGCTTTAAAAATACTTAATTTGAATATAAAAATCTATGATTGCATGAGAATTATAGAACACAAAATAAACTCATTAAATTCATTCTTACCATGTAGTCCATTATTCATCCAGAAATGATTTTAATATTTTATCTTGGGCAAACCAATAGTATCACTATCGTAGTGGCCTAGCTGGGTTTTGAGACTTGCCCCAAGGTCACTCTCTACATGAACCGATCTCTGAGTATGGCATCATGCCCATATGTATATCATTCTGAAAGGTGCTCATGACACGTCTGGTGTTATATCATTATTCAGATCTCATCTTACCAAATATTCTCATTTACAATCATTATTCTGTTCATTATGATCATTTATTATTCAGCAGATAATGAAAAATAACTAGAAAATTCATCCCAATCATTTCTTGAAACATTTTTAAAGAAATCACTTTGTGGCAAAAACCCATTTTAAAACATGGCTACCAAAGAAAGACGTCTAGAGTCCTACCTCAATATCCAATACTAGAGCTCAAGCACCGCAGTTTTGATCCACTATACGTTAGCTCTATGGAATCACGAACAACCTTGAATTTGAGCTTTGAATCGAGTTTGTAGAGGCTCAATCATGTTCCTAAGCTTCCAATCCAGTTGAGAATCAAAGGCTCAAGCTAAATTTTTGAATCAAAATGAGAGAGGGAAAGAGAGAAAGAGAGAAAAGACGTTGAGAGAGAGAAGGAGAGTCTAAGAAAGAGTGAGAGGAAAAGAGAGGGAGAGAAAGAAATAAATAGAGAGGGAGAGGGTGGTTTTCAGAATGAAAACCATGTCTTGCACATGGTTTTCCAAAAGGGGACACATCGGGCATTCAACAAATTACTTTGTTTCAAAATTTAAAATAACAAATAAAAATAATTAAGCTGAGATTAACTTGAAAATACCACCAAATAATTAAATTAAGTTCAAATTACATTATGACACAGTAATTTATCATTTTACACACTAATCTTACTTAATTAATATCAAGGTGTTACAGCTTTTCACCCTTAAAAAGAAATTTTGTCTTTGAAATTAGGAATCATCTTGGAAACAAAACAAATACGAATACAACTTTTGCATAGTTGACTCCAATTTCCAAGTCGCTTCATCAACCCCATGATGTTGCCATACGACTTTCACTAGCAGTATATCACGGAGTCGCAAACTTATTATCTTCCGATCGATAATCTAGATCGGCACCTCCTCATAGGTCACGTCCTTTTAGATCAGCACTTCATGGAATAAGACTCTCTTGCTTTGCTCAGGCGAACATTTTCGAAGCATCGACACGTGGAATACGTTGTGAACATGAGAGAGCTCGAGAGGAAGGTCAAGTCGATAAGCAACTATACCAACACATTGAAAAATCTAAAACGGTCCAACGTACCTTAGTGCAAGTTCTCCACTTACATCAAAACGCGAAATCCTTTTGCACGGTGAAACCTTCAAAAGAACAAAATCTCCTACTTCAAACTCTAAAGATCGGCGTCTCTTATCAGTATAACTCTTTTGCCTGCTTTGAGTAGCCTTCAATTAATCACAAATCACAGCAACTTTCTCGTCGCTTTCACGGATCTCATCAAGTTTAATAATGATCCTATCCTCCGATTTTGCCCAACACACTGGCGATCGACACGGTCTTCTATAGAGTGCCTCAAAAGGTGCCGTACCGATACTCGTTTGGTAACTGTTATTATATGTGAATTCTGTTAAATGCAAGTGCTTCTTCTAATTCCCGCCAAAATCTAATACACAAGTACATAACATATATTTAAGGATCTAAATAACTCGCTCAGATTGCTCGTTGGTGTGAGGATAAAAAGCAGTGCTGAAATTCAAATCCATGCGTAATGCTTCTTGAAAACTGCTTCAATACTTACCATTAAATCAAGTATCCCTATCAAAAGTGATAGATAAAGTAACTCCATGTAACCTCATTATATTCTTTAGATATAGCTCTCCAAGAACTCTCCTCAAACATGTTGATCTAAAAGGTATGAAATGTGTCAATTTCGTCAACCTGTTGACAACAACCCAAATTGCATCATGCTTTTGCTCCATCCTTGACAATCCGGTGAAAAAATCCATCGTAACATGCTCCCATTTCCACCTTGGCATGGGAAGCAGCTGAAGCTATCTAGCGGGCTTTTGATGCTTAGCTTTTACCTGAAGACAAGTCACACACTTAGTGATGTACCCTTAGACATCCTTCTTCATACCTTTCCATCAATATTGCCTCTTCAAATAGCTATACATCTTCGTGCTCCCCAGATGAATAGCAAATTGAGACTTGTGAGCTTCGTCTATTACGACGTTTATCACTTACTCTATCGCAGGCACTGCCAAATGTTCCCTAAAATACAACGATCCATCTATGTATATTTTTCATTCTTCAAACTGTTCTTCATTCTGAATTCACGTCCATATCCCCTGCAGATGTTGATCTTGTCATTGATTCTGCTTCATCATCTGAACAATCGTTGGGGCAGATTTCATATGATACATCGAAACCAAATCAAAATTCTCATAGTATTGCAGCCCATATTCACTTACTATAGCTTCTCTTCTCCAATCCTCTAGTGCTAAATAAGCGAGAATCCCTAAAGACTTCCTATTGAGCGCATCTGCAACTACATTGGTCTTTCCTGAATGATATTGCAACGTGAAGTTGTAGTCTTCTATATATTCCATCCATCTTCGCTATCTCAAATTCAAATCCTTCTGAGTGAACAAATACTTTAAGCTCTTGTGATCCAAGAAAATTTGGAAGGCCGCTCCATACAAGTAGCATCTCCAAATATTCAGGGCATGAATCATTATCACAACCTCCAAATCATGAGTGTGGTAGTTCTGCTCGTGAGGTCTCAATGGTCGTGATCTATAAGCTACAACCCGTCCATGTTGCATTAATATGCATCTAAGTCTACGTCCTGAGGCGTCTGTGTATATTTCGTACGGCTTGTCACTACATGGTATAATTAGCACCAGAGCGATGGTCAATCGGTTCTTCAACTCTTGGAAGGCAAATTCACATTCTTCATCCCATTCAAACTTGACATTTTTCTTAATCAACCGTGTCAATGTAGCCACTATTTTTAAGAAATCTTGCACGAATTTCCTGTAATACCCAACGAGTCCTAAGAAGCTATGAACCTCGACTATGTTTCTCGGTCGTTCCCATTGCACTATTGCTTCTATCTTAGAAGGATCCATGGAAATACCTTGCTCAAAGATGAAAAACTTAACCTCGATCAACTAAAATTCACACTTTTCCTTTTTGGCATACAACTAGTGCTCTTGCAGAGTCTGAAGCACGATCCTCAGATATTGCTCATGCTCTTCCCAGGTTTTAGAATAGACTAGTATGTCATTAATAAACAGGATCACAAACTAATCCAAATAAGGCCTGAAAATCCTATTCGTCAAATCCATGAAAGCTACAGGAGTATTCGTCAAACCAAACGGCATTATCAGAAACTTGAAATGTCTATATCAAGTCCTGAAAGCTATCTTGGGAATATCTTCTTCTTTAATCCTAAGCTAATGATATCCAGATTGCACATCTATCTTTTAGAAATACCGTGAACATCTTAACTAATCAAATAACTTGTCGATCCTAAGCAATTGATACTTATTCTTCACGGTGACCCAATTTAGCTGTTGATAATCAATACATAATCTGAAGGTAACATCATGTTCCTTGGCAAACAAAATTGGCGCACCCTATGGTGACGTATTGTTTCAAATATACCCCTTATCTACAAGTTCTTGAAGTTGTTTTCTCAATTTCTTCATTTTTGTCTGTGCCATTCGATACGATACTACATAAATCGGAGAAGTTTTGGGGAATAACTCAATGCCGAACTCAATCTCTCGATGCGTTGGTAATCTAAGTAACTCGTTAGGAAAGACATCATAAAACTTATCAAACATCAGTATTGTTGCATTTCTTCCTACAACACAAGACTCATCTTCCAAATTCAAAAGGAGCGCATAACAAGCCAAATTTCTTTGTCCACCAAGACATGTCTTTATGAGTTGCTCACTCATTACTCACTCATTATTACCTTCATAAGTAACAGTGGTTCCCCTATCGGTTACTTGGCTTACCTTCCTAAGATGACAATCTACAACAGCATTCTACTTGGACAACCAATACATTCCTAAGATTACATCATAGGAACTCATAGGGATTACAATCAAATCACTTTTTAAAATCTCACCCCCAATCATTATCTTATAAGACTTACATATACAGTTTACATACACTCGCCCCAATGATGAGGCAATTACCAAAGGCTCATCAAATTACTCTATTTCTAATCCCAAGGTATCTACAAAAGAGCTTGAAATGAGAGAATAAGTGGCACTAGTATCAAACAAAACATGAACTAGAGATTGAGAAACCAAAATCGTACCATCAACTACTACATTACTGGTTTAAGCATCTGAACTCTCTGAAGTCATAGTGTGAACTTAGGCTAAAGCTTTCCTTTTTCCTCTGTTGGTGTTTTTAGGTCCAAGGTTTGTCAGCCAATATTGTTGCAGTGGAGGTGACTGCACACTAGCTATACTTAGTGCTCAATATTGTGGGACATTTTGCTAAAAGTTTTGCAGTTGATATCCTTGCGTTGGGGAGTGTAACTGCTACGGAGCAAACTGATGAAACTGCAGTTGAGGAATTTGCTGAGGTTGAGGCAAAGCAAAAGACTGAAGTTGAGGCCGACGACTTGCACCTTCTCTAACCTAAGATCCTTGTCGAGCATTCCTTATTGGGCAGTTCTTCTGGATGTGTCTCGGCTGCTGGCAATAGTGGCAATAGAAGTTGTAAGGATTGCTGCGTTTGCTGCCTGATGAACTACTACTCCCACTGTTGGTGTTACCCTGTTTATTCCTCCTCTGAGCTTGACGGTTATTATTACCTCTTATATTGTTCCATTGGGGCCCTCCTAAAGTCCTCGCCCTGTTCTCATAGTAGGTAACACTATTACTTTCCACTGACAAGGTTGATGACACCAACTCACAATAATTTTGGAGTCACAAGGTAACTAGTTGTCGTCGGAGAGATGCTTTAAGGCCTTCTTGAAACTTAATACAGTTTTCCAGCTCAGAAGCCACGGTGGATAGAGCAAATCTAGCTAACTCAGTGAACTTTGCCTCGTATTCTCGAACCGTCATATCACCCTATTCTAATCGATAAAATTTGGCGATTTTTTGGTCTCTATATCATTGTGGAAAATAACGCTCGTAGAACAATTCCTTAAATCTATCCCAGCCAATATTCCTATTGTTTTTCAAACGATTTGCCTGTTTCCACTAAGTGTTAGCACTTCCTTCAAGTTTATAAGCTACAAATTTCACTCAATATTCTGCTTGTACACCAAGGGAATCTAAATGTTTCACTATTGAGTCTAGCCAATATTTAGCTAGCTGTGAGTCTCCATTTTCGTCAAAAGTTGAAATGGATGCATGTTAGAATTCCTTGAAATACTCATGCCAGCGACTTGCCTCAAATTCCTCAGGCCTAACCCTTGCCGCCATTTGCTAGAAAGCAGCAAACATAGCCCCCATCATGCTGTCATCATTTATCGGATTCGCGTCAGCAGCAACTGAACTTCGCTTAGGTGCCATTCTTCTCAATTCTCAAAACAAAATTAGACTGTTAGTGGTTTTTCATTATCGTACTTATATATGCACGATTCTCAAGGTTCAAAACCTAGGGCTCTGATACCATTCTGTCACGCTTTCCGATTCGAGTGATGATGTGACGGATTAATTAAGTTAGTTAAACCACTTTTTAAATAAATTTACTAATTAATTAGTTGAATTATTTATGAAAATGTGATATGTTTAAAAGCCTTTAAAAACAATTTCCCCTAACTTAAAGCAAATAAATTAATGTAAAACAAAATAGAAATTAATAATTATGAGTCGGGCTGCACCAAACCCATGTTTGTGCGTGTACATAGTATTGACATAAATGAATACAACCACAGTCTAAATCAAAAGAAGTAATTAAAATATTACTTGTCTTGTTCATATGAGTAAATAACCTAGACAGAGAGAATTCCCACGGTCCACGAGTTCGTCCAAGCTTCTTAGTCGTCTCTATGCTATATTCCACCTAGAGGGGGGATTTTTAAAATAAATAAACAGTGAGCGAAAGGTTCAATAGGACTAAGCTTTAAAATACTTAATTTGAATATAAAATTCTATCATTGCATGAGAATTATAGAACACAAAATAAACTCATTAAATTCATTCTTACCATTTAGTCCATTATTCATCCGAAAATGATTTTAATATTTTATTTTAGGCAAACCAATAATACCACCACTGTAGTGGCCTAGCTAGGTTTTAGGACTTGCCCCTAATGTCGCTCTCTACACGACCCAATCTCTGAGTATGGCATCATGCCCGTATGTATATCATTCCAAACGGTGCTCATGACACGTCCGGTGTTATATCATTATTCAAATATCATCTTACCGTATATTCTTATTTACAATCATTATTATGTTCATTATGATCATTCATTATTCAACAGAAAATGAAAAATAAATGGTGCTCATGACACGTCTAGTGTTATATCATTATTCAAATATCATCTTATCGAATATTCTCATTTGCAATCATTATTATGTTCATTATGATCATTCATTATTCAACAGAAAATGAAAAATAACTAGTAAATTCATCTCAATCATTTCTTGAAAACATTTTAAGGAAATCACTTTGTGGCAAAAATCCATTTTAAAACATGGCTAGCAAAGAAAGAGGTCTAGAGTCCTACCTTAATATCTAGCACCAAAGCTCAAGCACAGTAGTCTCAACCTACTATACGTTAGCTCCATAGAACCACGAATAATCTTGAATTTGAGCTTTGAATCGAGTTTGTGGAGGTTCAATCGTGTTCCCAAGCTTCCAATCTAGCTAAGAATCGAAGGCTTGAGCTAAATTTTTGAATCAAAATTGGAGAGGGAAAGAGAGAAAGAAAGAGAGAGATGCTGAGAGAGAGAAGGAGAGTCTAAGAGAGAGTGAGAGGAAAAGAGATGGAGAGAGAGAAATAAATAAAAAGGGAGAGGGTGGTTTTTAGAGTAAAAACCATGTCTTGCACATGGTTTTTCAAAAGGAGACACATCGGACATTTGACAAACTATTTTGTTTTAAAATTCAAAATGATAAATAAAAATAATTAAAAGCGAGATTAACTTGGAAATACTACTAAATAATTAAATTAAGGGGGCGTTGGTATGCAGTAATCTTGAGGACGGGAATAGAAATCTGCAAGATTCCTACGTTTGGTATAAGCATTATGATTTTTGGATTGTTTAGAAACTCTATCCTATAGGATTTACTTTACCCCATCTGGGGTAATTTAAATCCTACCTAATAAGATGATATTTATATTCTCAAGAATCTCAAGACTATGAAAATCTCACATTTTCTTCCATGATGATGATAAATAAATAGTATAAAATAATCTAAAAACTATTAAATATTTATAATATTATCAAAATTTAATAATATTATTTAATGTTAATATTAATATAAAATAATAATATATTATAAAAATTATATTTTTATTATTATTTATATTCATTTTGAAACTCATATCCATATATTATATATTATTTACTATATAAAATATTATATATACATAACATTTTAGCATAATTTTATTATTATTAAAATAATAATTTGATGATAAGGATAATAATAACATTAACAATAATAATAAAATATATAATATATTACATATACAATATTTAAGTAATATATTATTATTGATTATATAATATATATAAATATTATATTAATACAAAATAATAATAATTAAATAATAAGGATAATAATAATAATAAAATTAACAATAATAATAATAATAATATAATAGTATAATATCATATAGTATAATAGTAATATTCATAATAATATAAATATTAAACTATATTAATTCTATTATAGTAATAATAAATATAAAATATAATTAACTATGTATAATATTTTTTATAACAATATTTTTATTTATTTAATGTTAATATTAATATAAATCTTAATATATTATTAAAAATTACATTTATATTATTATTTATATTCATATCAATATATTCTATATTATATACAATATTTTAATATTAATATATTGTTAAATATTAATACTATGATTATTATAAATTAATATTTTATATAATATAAATATAAATATTATATTAATATAAAATAATTATTATTTAATAATAATGATAATAATAAAATTAACAATAATAAAATTTAATAGTAAAATATCAATATTAATAGTGTTATTAATATTCATAGCAATATTAATGTTAAATTATATATAATATTATTTTATTATTCATATTTATATGGCCATTATTATTTAATATTAACGCTAACATACTATATTGATATATTTAATGTTAATACCACAATTTATTTTTGTAAGTTATACAAGATTCCTATTGCAATCAAATACATTAATATTGTTGGAAAACCAAAACCAATGTGGAAATAATCTTGTACAGTTGTAAATTAGCTAATTGGTTGTCAATCTTTGTATTTTAAGAAAGTAATTGTTAGGAATTATTCTTTCCCTAAAATTAGTGATTTAGTTTCCTGTTATGTAGGATTTGTATATGCTATAAACTCTATAAAGAGAACAATCTTAATAAAAGAATAAATTATTTCGGTAAAACCTTTTTTAAGTTGGTATCAAAGCCATCAAATTGCTTGCCAAAACCCTCCTTCCTCTCTTTCTGTTCCTGCTTTTTGAAACCATGTCTGAAACTTCAAACGAATCCACTACTTTTCCCCAACCTTCTCTGAATAATCCCAATACCACCGATTCTTCAAAAATCAATAATGCCACCACAGAATCTCACTCTGTCCAGATCACCACAATTGGCTTGAATGGTGACAATTTTCTGAGATGGTCTCAATCAGTCCAAATGTACATTAAAGGACATGGAAAGATGGGCTACTTGACAGGTGAAAAGAAGGCTCCTGCGGTGGATGATCCAAGTTATGTTACATGGGATGCTAAGAATTCCATGGTGATGACATGGCTTGTGAATTCTATGGAGGAACACATTAGCTCTAATTACATGTGCTATCCAACAGCACAAGGGCTTTGGGAGAATGTAAATCAGATGTATTCAGACCTAGGGAATCAATCACAAATTTTTGAGTTAACCCTCAAACTCGATGAGATGCGACAAGCGGAGGACAGTGTTACAAAGTACTTTAATTCCTTGAAGTGGATTTGGCAAGACCTTGACCTCTTCAACACTTATCAATGGAGGACAATGGAAATCTACCCAAGATGCACATCATCATAAAAAGACAGTGGAGGACAGTCGGATTTTCAAGTTTTTGGCTGGTCTTAATGTCGAGTTTGATTAGGTGAGGGGGAAAATTATTGGGAGGCAACCCCTACCTTCAATTGGTGAAGTTTTCTCAGAAGTGAGGAGAGAGGAAAGTCAGAGGAATATGATGTTAGGCAAGAAGGGACCTAGAAGTGTTGTTGAAGGTTCAGCCTTGTATACCACGAGTAGAGGTCATAACAAAGCCTCTACTTCTTCTGTTTTTTAGTGCAAACCTGATGAAAAACCCCGTGTGGTGTATTTTCGTAACAAGCCTCGTCATACCCGTGAGAACTATTGGAAACTCCATGGGAAACCTACAAATTGGAAGGGAAAAACAGGAGAAAAAACTAGTAGGGCCATCTCTACTGCTAATGAAGCCGACACTAGCTCCTTCACCAAGAAGCAAATGGAGCATTTCTTTGCACTGCTGAAATCCAACTCGACATCCCGTATTCCTAGTGTTTCTGTGGCACACACAAGTAACAAATTTTTATGCTCTATCCTGTCATGTTAAATCTACTCCATGGATTATTGATTCTGGAACATCTGACCACATGACCAATTCTTCAAATATGTTTAAATCCTATTCACCATGTCTTGGGCATAAAAAGGTTAGGATAGCAGATGGTAACTTCTCACCAATTGCAGGAAAAGGCCGAATAAAAATCTCTGAGGGAATAGATCTTAAATATGTTCTCCATGTTCCTAACCTTGCTTGTAATCTCTTGTCCGTTAGCAAATTATCTAGAGATTCTAATTGTTGTGTTGTCTTCTATGATTCCCATTGTATCTTTCAGCACCGGAGCTCAGGGAAGCCGATTGGCAGTGCTAAGATGATCGATGGTCTCTATTATTTTGAGGATGAATTACCTAGTAATAAAATGGCTCAAGGATTAAGTAGAATTAGTTCTCTTTCTGTTCCCGATCAAATAATGGTTTAGCATTGCAGATTAGGCCATCCTAGTTTCTCTTATTTAAAAGATTTGTTTCCTATGTTATTTCAAAAGATTGATCCTCTATCTTTTCAATATGAAAGTTGTTTATTGGCAAAGAGCCAACGTAAATCTTACATTCCAAAATCTTACCATGCATCCAAACCATTTTATCTTACATTCCAAAATCTTACCATGCATCCAAACCATTTTATCTTTTTCACAGTGATGTTTGGGGACCTTCAAAAGTGACAACAATTTATGAAAAAAAATGATTTGTGACCTGTATAGATGATCATCACATCTTTGTTGGGTGTACTAAATGCGAGAAAAATCTGAAGTAGAAAGGATTTTTAAAGAGTTTTACAAAATGATTAAAACCCAATTTCAAACAAAAATAAGCATTCTAAGGTCTGATAATGAGACGGAGTACTTTAATAAAATTTTGGAAGGTTTCTTAAAGGAAAAAGGAATTTTACACCAATCATCGTGTTTAGATACTCCTGAACAAAATGGAATAGCTGAACGTAAGAACAAGCACTTGCTAGAAGTAGCTCGAGCCATGATGTTCTACATGAACGTTCCAAAATACTTATGGGGGGATGCTATATTAACTGCTTCATATCTCATCAACAGGATGCCAACAAAAGTTTAGCAGTATTCCACCCCTTTGGACTTGCTGAAAAAGGTATTTCTAGATTCTAGAATCAATTCTGACTTACCCTTGAAGATATTTGGTTGCACGGCATATGTGCATATTCCAAAAAGGTCAAGATCTAAGTTAGATCCAAGAGCAGAAAAATGTGTTTTTGTGAGATATACTCCTAATAAAAAGGGTTACAAATGTTTTAATCCTCTTACAAAACATTTTCACACCACTATGGATGTTTCCTTTATAGAAAATGTCCCCTTTTTTACCAAAAATTTAATTCAGGGAGAGAAATTAGTTGAACCAAATTTTTGGGAAATTGCTGAACCCTTGCCTAGTACAATCCTTGATCTTTCTCTTGAGATAAAAAATAGTGAAACTAAACCTATTGAACCCGAATCTAAAATTGGTCTGTCAGAAAAAGAAATACTACAAATGGGAAAAAATAGAAACAATCTTGAGCCTGTGGTTTATTCGAGGAAAAAGATCCTTGGAAGAAGTAAAGACCATTTTATCATCCCAGCACATGGTCAACCAGAAGCCCTGGGTGATGGCCCTCCAAATGTCTCTGGCTCCTATACATTTTTCTTCTCCTGATATTGATTTGGGTCTACCGTCACACTTGAATCCTTGCCCAGAAAATACCGTACCTAAACCTAGTTCAGGTTCAGCTCTTATTGTTCCTGAACGTAACCTTGATCTTGATCTCCCCATTGCTCTTAGAAAGGGAACCAGAACATGCACCAAACATCCCATTGCCAAGTATATCTCCTACCATAACCTTTCTGACAATCATAGAGCATTCACTGCAAATATTTAAAACTTGTGGTACCTAAAAATATTCAGGAAGCACTAGATGAACCGAGCTGGAAATCGACAGTGTTCGAGGAAATGAATACCTTAAGGAAGAATGGTACTTGGGAGGTTGTAAAACTGCCAAGAGAGAAAAAAGTTGTAGGGTGCAAATGAGTGCTTACGATAAAGCGTAAGGTAGATAGAAGTGTTGAGAGATACAAAGCAAGGCTTGTGGAAAAAGGTTTCACCCAAACCTATAGGATAGACTATCAAGAGACTTTTGCCCCAATAGCTAAAATAAACTCAATTAGAGTATTGTTGTCTCTTGCAATAAACTCCAATTGGCCTTTACATCAGTTGGATGTTAAAAATGCTTTTCTTAAAAGAGATCTAAAGGAGGAGGTATATATGAGTCCACCACCAAGTTTTGAAGAAAGTTTTAGAGTTAAGAAAGTGTGCAAATTAAAGAAGTCCTTATATGGACTCAAGTAGTCACGTAGAGCTTGGTTTGAGCGCTTTGGCGAGGTAATAAAGCGTTATGGCTATACTCAAAGTCAGGCCGATCACACGATGTTCTACAAACATTCAAATAAAGGTAAAGTAGCCATCTTAATTGTGTCTGTTGATGACACTGTGTTAACGAGGGATGATTATAATGAACTAGAGAAGCTGAAAAGAAAACTTGCTGCAGAATTTGAGATCATAGACCTGGGGGCATTAAAGTACTTTCTTGAGATGGAGTTCGCAAGATCTAAAGAAGGCATGTTTGTAAATCAACGAAAGTATGTTCTTGATCTCCTTGATGAGACAGGTATGTTAGGATGTAAGCCCGTAGAAACACCTATAGAACCAAATGTAAAACTGTAGCCTACAAAAGCTGAGGACGTGAAGGACCGTGAGAGATATCAAAGACTTGTTGGGAGGTTAAATTATCTATCCCACACACATCCGAACATAGCATTCTCTATAAGTTTGGTTAGTCAGTTTATGCATGAACCAAGGTCGGAACATTTTGAAGCTGTTTACAGGACCCTAAGGTATCTAAAGGGGACGCCAGGTAAAGAACTTCTGTTTAAGTCAAGAGGACACCTGCAAGTTGAAGCCTATACTGATGCAGACTGGGCTAGAAGCATAGTAGATCGTACATCTACTTCTGGATATTGTTCATTTGTAGGTGGCAACTTGGTTACGTGGCGAAGTAAAAAACAGAACGCGGTTGCTAGGAGTAGTGCTGAGGTTGAATTCAGAGCAATAGCTCATGGTATTTATGAGATTATGTGGATAAGAAGATTACTGGAAGAATTAAAAGCAACAGATTCATCTCCTATGAAGTTGTACTACGACAACAAGGCAGCAGTTGCAATAGCTCACATTCCAGTTCTCCATGACTGCACAAAACACGTTGAAGTAGATAAGCACTTCATCAAAGAGAAGATCGACAATGGATCAGTTTGTATGTCCTATATTCCTACTCAGGAACAAGTGGCTGATGTCTTCACCAAAGGACTACACAAGAGGCAGTTCGATTTTCTAGTTGGCAAGCTGGCTATGGAAGATATCTTTAAGCCAACTTGAGGGGGAGTGTTGGAAAACCTAAACTAATGTGGAAATAATCTTGTATAGCTGTAAATTAGCTAATTGGTTGTCAATCTTTGTATTTTAAGAAAGTAATTGTTAGGAATTGTTCTTTCCCTAAAATTAGTGATTTAGTTTCCTGTTATATAGAATTTGTATACGCTGTAAACTCTATAAAGAGATCAATCTTAATGAAAGAATGAACCATTCCCGTAAAACCTTTTTCAAGTAACATATTATTCATAGGAATCTAATAGAAGATTTTTGTGTACAAACAAACGTGATAATATTAGTTTCTTGAGAATCATATTGCCTACTATGACTTTCCCGGGAATATGATTCCTATTGATTACTGCATACCAAACGCCCCCTTAAGTAATGCCTATACTAGACTAAAACACAAGCAACCAAATGGTGCAAAACTAAAAAGACTTTAAACGTAAATGTACATAACCAAATGCATGGAATTGTAAAATACGTCCTAATAGGGATTTGCAAAAGAATGTTGGAGGACCAACCATAAGACTTCAACAAGTTCTTTGATATAGGGAGTGCATGTTCCCCAGCTGAAGCGAACCAATGTTGGGAATCCAAATACTGAATGCTTGTGATGTTGCAGCCAGGCCTTGGTTTCAGGATCTATACAGATGATTTGTAAATTAGCATTTGAAGCTTTCAAAATGCCACACCTAAAAAACAAAGTCAAAAGCCTACCTCCAGGGTATCCAGTACCAAAATTTCTGTGCATGTTTTCAGCTGTTTCGTCAAGCACCCATTCTCGCAAGGCTCGATCTCTTGTAACCTGAACAGGTGAATCCAAAATTAAACTAGCATCGGTCTTCAAAGACTTTAAGTACTAAACAAAGGCAAAGCTAATTACTTTAGCTACTATGCTTGCTCCACTAACAATTGGATAAAGACTATCAGCCTTCTTCGAGACTACAAATTTGATGGGAGGAAATCTTTCCGATAGTTTAGTTCTGTACTTTTCAGCATCCCCAACTGTATCCAGATAAACCTGAAACACATGCATTTGTAAAGTTTTACCACCTTTCATGGCAATACCAAAAAAGTTTACATTGACCGTGCGTGATGAGCGATCCTACAAAAGCAACCCCAGTCTCTCCATTATGCTAAAGGCATTTAGAAAATCCTGCTAGATGTGCTTCTACTTTCCTACATTTAAAATATAAAATGCAGATAAAGGAGATACTAGGTAGTTAAATAAGACTGAAGTTTCAGTATCAGTTTCCAGAAGAAGTACTGGCTGCCCAAACTACTTTATAACATGAATTTATTTCAAGCAAAATAAAAGACATTCACAAGGCAACGAGGATAGTCAATTGAAAAGGTTGAAAGTTAACGAAGTGGATTCTCCTATTTTATAACTACAGAACACAAGTTTTCCTTTGGATTCTAGATGCTAGCTCCAAAAGCTGCAAGAATCAGAATCCTTTTGAGAAAAAAAAAAATAAACCAGAAAAATAACCTTATTTACATTGCATAGGTAATATTTCTATTTTTACTTCTTATGCAAAAGATGTTTCTTTTTTAATGCCTTGTATACATTCTTTGCTATGCATTCAATTTGCTCTTTACACAGTTAAGATAAAAGCCACACCACTCAAAAAAGTCATTAATAACCGCCACAATAGTAGATTTGTAATAGAAAAACAAAAGGCAAAAGCAGCAAGAAATGCAAAAACTTCATTTTTCCTGTTGGACGCTAGCACCACAACTTCTAAAATCAGAATGTTCTACAGAAACATAGATCAAATACAAAATCTTTGTTTTCTTTACTGAGGAAGCATTACCATTGGAAGCATCATGATTCTACCTATGATTTTGAATTAATTGCATTCGTTTAAAAGCAACTTGAAAAAACTTTAAATTCATATAATTCCTCAACATGATTTTACATAGTTTCTCCATTAGATAGCACCCAATAACATGACATTAGCTCGACAATCCTAGAGCCAGTGGAAACAAATGTCCACAATCCCAAGTTTTTTTTCCCCTGAAAATTAAGAATGACTTGCAAGTGTGTGCAAATTACGTTGGATATTATCCAAGACAGATCTGTAGTTAAATGATCGCTCATCTTACGCATGTAGGAAAGTATTTTACCTCAGTGAGAAGGACTCCCATGTTTAGTACTTTAGTGATAAGGCCAATTGCAGATTCATGAGATATCTCATTTAGATTAATCTTATTTCTGTTGACAAGAAGAAAGAAGAAGTTAGGTAAAGGAGCAAAAAAATACATGACAAGAAATACTAAATTTCTAAACTAACTTCTTTAGCATTTTAGCTGAAAGCTCTCTTGGATCAATGACATCAACATCCCATCCAATTGATTCATCAGCTTTTAAGTTCTCAAATAATTCCTCTCTCTTCTCTTCCTTTAGTGTCTTGGAATCTGCAGCAAAGGAACAGGAAAGACGAACATAAACTTGAAGGGAACCAATGCAAATCACGAAACCCCATTGAATGACAAGAAGCGCACAATTCCAAAAAAGAAGTTTTCAACTTCAAAAATAAAGTTAAGAAATAATCAGTGAATATGTTTTTGCATATTTAACAGTTAGTTCCCAACAAACACTTCAGAAGCTGTTCAGAGCCCAACATTTCCCTACACCATGGAAACGTGAAGGACAAGCACAGACACAGTAACAAGAACAAATAAAACGAAAAGGTCCAAAACGCTGTGTGGAAACCTATTTCAGGAATAGTTAAACTTAAAGAGAAACATAAATTGTGATATTGACTTCCATAAATTAAAAAATAAAAGCGAGCTTCTTCATGTCCAAACATTTAAGCACAGACTTGAAACATCCTTCAAAAGGCTCAATACTGTAAAGTGCAACAACTTTCACCTTCTTTCTTCCACAAAATGACAGAAAATCAAAATTTTTGGGAAATTAAACAGAAATCAAAATTGCCCTTTTATTTATTTTATCCAGCAACATCATTTTTGAAATTCCTTCGAAATTCCAAAAGTATGCACCGCAAGTTCCTCAAATCAAACTTCCGGTGTTTCAAGATATAAACCTTTATCCTAATCTAAGCAAAAACCCTAAAAACCGAATTAGAGGGGAAAAAGGAATTAAGTTTGGAAGTTAAACCTGCAAAGTTCAAAGATGAGACAGTGTTCAGGTAGGAGCAAGCACAGTACAAGCATCCATACACCATTGGCCCTGAAACAAAGCAGGAATCATTTCTGAAAACAAAAAATGAGACTTCATTGAAAGTGAAAAAGAACATGAACAGAAAAAAAAAAATTAGAGGAGGAGAAGAAGAAGAAGGAGAAGAAGGAAAATACCTAAAACAGGGCCTCGACCGGCTTCGTCGATGCCCATGATGCAAGGCTGTGTGGCCCATTTCGGCAGACCGGCTTCCGATCCCATTACTTCCTTCAACTTCCACTCTCTCAAACTAAAGTATCTCTCTTTCCTCTTTTCCTCCGCCCTCTTCCTTTTCTCACTCTACTTCCCGCCACCAAAGGAAACAAGTAAACAAAATAGCGAGAAGTTGCGGTGGAGCGCTACCAGTTAGTGATCCAACGGTATACAAGGGCGTGTTGGATTAGAGATGCTGACGTGGACGGCTGCACCTTTGTGATCAACATGTGCTGCACTAAGTTCGTTTGGTTCATAGATTTAAATAAAAAATTTAAATAAAGATTTAAATTTTTGTAAAAAAAAATACTGTAACAAAATGATTCGAACCGTGATTCAAACCGTGAACCAAACGCACTCTGGTTTGTTTGTTTGGAGAACTTTTTAAATTCTTTAGACTTAAAGATTAGAGTGTTAAGAATTTTTTGAATATGTGTTTATTTTTCTCAAAATCTGAATCTTTTGAGTATCAAAAATCGAAAGACCCGTTTGTTTCGAAAACTCTTTAGATTCTTTGGACTTAAATTTGGATTCAAGTATTGAGAATCCTTTATATATGAGTTTGTTTCCCTTAAAATCTGAATTCTTTAAATATCAAAAATCCAAGTTTTTAGAGTTCTAACCCCTTAAACTTTTGATACTCGGATATCTCTGCTACAGTAAAAATTATTTCTCTCTCCTATATTTGAGAAAAAAATCATAACTTCTTCATTTGTTATCCAATTGAGATAATTCTTTTTTTAGTGGGTTCCTAGTGAAAAAATGAATAAATTAATATCCATATTACATATTTTTTAAGATCATTAGCATTAATATTTTATCATATTTGTTGATAAATCAAAAACTATTTTCACTGCTTCTACAAACGTAAATTTCAATTTTATTTAACACTCAAATTAAAACTTAAATACACATCCAAACGTCAATTCAGATAATAGTTCAAATCACTAGCTTCAATCCTAATTCAAATCACACTAACTCAAATCAAATCACTAATTTGAATACATTTACCAAGCGAACCTTAAGTTTTTAGAGTTCTGACTCCTCTTAAACTTTTGATACTCGGATATCTCTGCTACAGTAAAAACTAAAATTCTCTCTCCTATATTTGAGAAAAAAATCATAACCTTTTCATTTGTTATCCAATTGAAATGATTCTTTTTTCATTGTGTTTCTAGTAAAGAAAGGAATAAAGTAAGATCCATATTGCATATTTTTTAGGATTATTAACTTTAAGATTTTATTAGATTTGTTGATAAATCAAAAACTATTTTCACTGCCTCTTCAAACACAAATTTCAATGTTATTCCATACTCAAATTAAAACTTAAATGCACATCCAAACATCAATTTAGATAACAATTTAAATTACTAACTGAAATCCTTATTCAAGTCACATTAACTCAAATCAAATCCCTAATTCTAATCCATCTACCAAACGGACCCAAAAAGGCCGTTTTGTATTTCTTGATTCTTCCCTCCCACACTAGCTGTTTCATTCACGAGAAGAAAATGGGGAAACTTTTATCAAATTCAATCGCCTTAAATAACATTGAATAGACACTAATTAAAAAAATACTATTTCTAAAAATAATTAAGGAGATGAATTTCTCTTATAATAATTGATTTTATCAACCAAGTAGTGACCACCAAAGTGGAAGAATGGCGACCCCCTTGCCGCCACCAATAGGCTGTTAGACATGTATGCCCTAACGAGTAAAAATGTAATGAGTTTTTGGAGACATTTTTATCAATAAAGAAATCATTTCTTATTTATATACCAAATCTTGTCCTCTTTACGTTCATATTTGTTGAATGTATGATAAGCAAACAATAGTCTGAGACTGTCAGTCTAAACCTCTAAGAATTAGGCATATGATGGATAGATTATGCAGAAGACATGATTCTTAAGGTGACGGTCTAAAATATAAGATCCGCAATCAACGGAATAAAGTTGGGCGCTTTATTCATGTAAAGATTGTTATGTTGTCTATATCCCTATTAGGAGATGGTTTGTCTTGACCATCGAAGGTGAACTCCGTGAATAGAAACATTGGCTCATTGTCATAGGTGACGATGTGTTGGATCGGGACATAAAGTGAATTGATTTGGATTAATAATTCTGTCTTGGCAAATCGATTCACTTTAGACAATCATTTGTATTGCATCTTAATCCTGAGATGACTAGTGGGCCCAGTGTCTTGACTTGTGTCTTTTGATGTGCCAAAGGGTGACACCCACATCCTAATAGTGGTATGCACGTCGGTACGATGGAGGCATGACTCTTGATGACGTAGACCTGTTATTCATAGATATGGAATCCATAGCTCCTATTTAGGAGTAGTGATATCCTCTTATATGCGTTATCCTGTAATTGAAAAACTAGAGCGCTCAACCATTTGATACATAGGTGTAACCGAATGGTATACTGTTTTTGGATAGTAAGTTTTCCAATGGTGAGATGATGGAACGTAAGATAAGAATAATCGGGAAGGTAAGACAGAACTTGTCCTTAAGCCGATTATGGATAATCCTATAGGGATACGATACACTATGATATGTCATGGAGACTTAGCTATACGGGCTTCGTAATTCTATAGAGTTTGATAGTGCAGCTCCAAGCTTTTAGTGGAATAGCGTTGGAGTTGATAATTATGAAATGTAT